>JAAEAF010004354.1:0-89020 GCA_011037195.1 Triatoma infestans
ACAGTGAAAAACGTTTAACACGATAACGCATAACGTGAAAAATCGGTTAACATGAAATCATACTGCGGTCTCGACAAAATACAGTCGGTCCCGCTTGTCGGTAAAGGCACCGACATTGACAAAAACATTGCAGTTAATTTTTGAATTCGGTGAATTTTGTGTATTTTTTTTTATTTAAATAAAAAAATTATTTTTTTATGTGTACAATGGCAGAGAAAGCGGTACGAAAACCAACCGCAATTTTATCGTATAACACGAAAAAATATTTCGGTCCCCTCAGTTTACACGAATCTAGCATGATTAGATTTTTTCTTCCTAGAAGCCTCTACAACTCACTGTCCAGTGATGGGCAGTGTGATCTGTAGCTAGAGAATTGGAGGCCGGCTATGCATTGGAGAAGGTTCCGGGGGGGCACAATAGATCTTTCAGTTCGCAGTGCAATAATCCCCTACACCAATCTAAATCTAAATCTACACTGTTTGCATGTGCAAACCCTTACTACCTTTTATGGCTAATCCAAATAAACGTTTGAAAATATTGTAATTTTAAGAAAAATCTGTCAATTAAATTGCATTAATTAAAGTAAGAGGAAATCTCTTGAGTGTTTTTTTTTTAAAACATTATTAAGTTTTATGTTTTCTAGTTGATATAGCTTTTTCTATTTTTCCAGGGAAGCATATTTTATAGTTTAAAAGGTTGCTGCACCTTAATGCTTCTCTCAGTCATTAACAATCGATCATTCTGTACTCCGGAGGGTTTCATTTCAATGTTGTTGATTGGTTACTCTCGTAAATTGCTGACAAGAATTAAACAACAGATTTATTCAAGATTACTCAGAAACAAACAGGAATTTTATACGAACTCCTTCCATTTGCTGATTTCTTGTTTATATAAGTATATTGTGTTGCATTCCATGAACGTTCCACATGAAGAGAATTTTAATTTTATTAGAACATTCATAAGTTTTCAACAAAACAATCTGCAAGTGAATTTTTTTAGATTTCGTGATTTTATTTCTTTTATTTCTGCTGGACTGTGACTTTTTTGTAGCTCTCCGCTGGTATTATGTAAAATAAATAAATAATCATCACTTTGGGCGTCCAAAAATAATTTTTAATAAATTAGAAAGTTGTTTGATACATAATACTTAAAGAAAAAAAAAAAAATGAATTTTAAGTATTTTAAAAAGATGGTGATGCTACCAGTATTTCACTGATGATGACATAACACATGCCCTTTATCTCAATAAAAAAAAAGAAGAAAAAAAAGAAGCTATTTATGTTCTTCAATTAATATTCAATAACTAGGCACCTAAAAAATACCCAGTAGTTAAATCACTCATGTTTGATAGAAGATTGATGAGCATTTATTTTCCTTTAAAAATAACTTATCAAGATTATTAATGCAAAGAAACTTTTATTAAAAATAAAAAATTATGATGAAAAAAATTACTTCATTAACAATTCAGATTGTTAATATAAAAGAATATTAATTGATATTAATAATAAAAAACAAAAAACAGCTGCTACTGATCTACATCTTGATGAAGAAAGAATGGAATAAAAAAAGTAAAAATATAAATAATTATAAACAGAGGTGAACAATTTTTTATTTAATAAATCATTAACTATATGATGAGTTTTTTAGCAGGTCATAATGGTCGTAAGTAGAACCATTTATGTAACCAATCTGGGTCTGTAATCTTTTGTCAGCAATCTAAATTAGCAGTTTGCTATGATTTGATCTCACCAACTTTCTAATAAAGTTCTCCGCTAGTTTATTCCCCCCTCCCTTACCTATTTTTTTATTTCTTAAATCCACTTTAAATTCAATTAAATTCTAATTTATAATCAATGAACAAATCGCTTTCACCATCAGCCTTCAAAATTGAATGAATCATTTGTGTAATCAATTCAATGCTCAACAATTTTGAAATATTTACATCATCTTGTGAGCAATTATTATCTATATGAATAATTAATACCTGTTGGCTATGAAACAAATCAACAATGCAGGTGAGGAGTTTTGAAAATAAGAAAATGTTCGAGTGTTGTTAATCTGAATCAATTTATTACGAAATAAACTTGGAACTGTATAAATAATCAGAGATATTTTCCGTGGTAGCCTGTTTCATTTTGTGGTCATCGACCGGTTTCGGGCGTTCGCCCATCTTCAGGATGCGTTTTTCAGACAGTGTGACAACACAGACTTGCACAGAGCAAATTTAGTTTACACACTGACTGGTGTTTTTAACTGTATTTAAAACTAAACTCTTAAACTAGGTCAAGGGGTATGGTCAGCTGGGTGGGAAGACACGTGTTTGTGGGTTGTTAAAGGGCAAATTTTCCTGACAATGGAAAAAACACGTGGGGGTCCATCCTCAAAATGGGCGAACACCCGAATCCGGTCGATGGCCACAAAATGATGCAGGCTACCGCGGAAAATGTCTCTGATGCTTTCCAGCACTGCGGAACCAACCACCACAACAACTGTGTAAATAATGATTGTTAAAATAATGTATGTTTTGTACTTCTTGAAAACTAATGACTTAATAAACTGCAGAGCAAACTTTTCTGCCTTTGTTTTGGATCTAACCAATTTGATCAGAATATATTGCAATTTGATCAGAATAAATTGCAAGTAAATATTAAAAGTGAGCACCTTCTCAAATGCTTAATTTAGGGGGAAATGTAAATTCACATTTCATAATAGACTAAACATAATGAATCGTTCTTTATGGGCCGCTGGAAGTAGATATGTAATAAAAGTTCGGAAGTTCGGCCAAAGTGCAAAACAGAATGAATTTTAAAATTTACGATAATTTTATTATCTTTATCAAGGCTGAGAAGTATTTTAAAGTGTAATTTTAGTGTGTAGTATAAAAATTTTGTAATAGTATTTTGTTAAGTTATGATTGTATCTCATTCCCAACAGGCTCAATTAAAAATATGGTCTTCCTTAAAATCATTTATGTAAAAAGCAGTTGTAAAAAAAAAAAAAATGGTTTCAAGTATTTTCGTTCTTAATTATAATATAAATCCAGATAACTTTTAAGATTTCCCCAGGAAGAAATGTATTTCAATTTCGAAACCTAATTTTCATAAAAAATTTGTAAATTGGTAGTTGTTACATTTAATAATGGTCAATCACGTTTATATGGAACATTATTTCGAAATAAATTGATGTTAGGCATTTCTAGGGAGCTGTGAAAATTGGCGTACCTCTAAAATACCTTTCCAATCAGGAATACATTTATCGATAATCGATAGCCCGCAAGAGGTATCTGTCGCATGCAGTTATTTGGGTAATAGCGACAGGATTCTTCATATTCATCAGACTTCCAAATAACATAATATATAACTTCCCTGATTATGCTGCAATGCTTTTCTTAAACTTCAAAATCTTGAAGGCTTATCGCTTTCTAAAAAAACATATCCTACAACTGAAATCTGTTTTTTTTTTATTTTTGCTCGTCAAATCTGAGGTTCTTGGCGCCCGAAATTTTCTCAATGCACTGCCGGCCTCCGGACAGTGTTTTCTCCAGTGTTCTTAGTCCAGTGCGCTATCACTGTGCTAATACTCCCCCCCCCGTTTTTTGTTGAGGGGGCCAAGCATTGCGACTTTACGATCTATTGTGCCAATAAAAACAAATCTATCCTGGATGCCGCAGGTTGCCCATATCACCCAAGCAGTTGTCCCGGAGGAACATCGTCTCTACAGCCCTCCGTCAGGTTAAGATCCCTAAGGAATCCTAATAACCTGACGGGCTCCAGGGAGGGTATCTCCCTCCTCTACCTGGTAACTACCCAAGTTCCTAAATTTTCTCTGGATGACAGCCTCGCAATCCGTTATGGAATAATGGATTTTCCTCCATCTCCCCACAGAATCTGCATGTGCGGTCACTTTCCAAACCTAGCTTCGTCTGGTATCCTCTGAATCGACAATGCCCCGTGAGAAAACCCGTAAGAAGGCGGAGTTTGTTCTTACTCAGGCCGATGCAGGCCTCCGATCTCCGTTGGTTATAATTTGCTAGGCAGATCTTGGCCTGCCGCAAACCAGGGAAGGGAGTTCCAGAGTTGAGACCTCTTAGCCTCCTCCTCGTTCCTGAGTTCTTCCAAGAACAACCAGTCGCTAGTAGGGGTCGCAGCACCTATCTTTGCCAGGGCGTCGGCCATCTCATTTCCTTCAATGCCCACACGCCCTAGCACCAACCAAAGGGTGACTTTATTCCTCCTGCCTAGGTTATTAAGTTTGCCTAGGCATTCCCAGACCATTTTTAGAGCTGATAATAAAGGCGCTCAATATTCTAATGGCTGCTTGGCCATCGGAAAGGATTACAATCTCCTGATTCCTATATTTCCTATCAACGAAATCTTACAATAGCTTATAATCCCTTACAAGATACTAATGCTACTTTTTTGCTTTCTTTACACTTAAATTTAAAATATTTTTGGAAGTTTGAAGTTCTAAGTACTAAAATACTTATTATATTACCACAATATTTCATTATAAGGTTTTGTTAATTGAAATAAGAAATATTAAAGAAATAAAATATTATAAATGGAGGGTATAATGAATTGAATTGGTAAACCTTGCACATGGTTAATAATAATACTACTGTGGTCCATGGAAGAATTAAATTTAAAAAGGAACGAAGAGGAAGTGTTGGTTTAGTAAGAAAGGGCTGGCAGACCGGTTGGCCATCAAAAGAAGTTTTTTTTTCTTTTGGCTATACGTGTTTTAGATTGAATACAATATTTGAAATGATTGCGTATAAGATAGTATCTAAATTGTTCACGTGCCACTTTTATACAAACATAAACATTTTCTTTTGAAATACTCATATAGACATACAAACATAGTCAAATCCAATAAAATATATAAACAATAAAAATGGTTTCTTTTTTGCGTTTAGATTCTTAAAATGAAAATAATTTATACAGTAAATGTAATTTGATTTTAATTAAATTTACAAAGTGAGTAGTATTTGGTGGAAATTCTTATTTATTTCAAAAACTGTTTATTTACTAATATTTTCAAAATTGAGTTTTAGTCGAAAATACATACTTTGAAGTCCCCTGAGTACGAAAAGAAATGTTTTTAGCGAATTGTTTGCTTGTCTATGATGTGACTGTGTGTTTTTAAACAAAATATCTCCAATAAAAAGGAAGCTCAAACATGACTTTTAGAAATACTAACACCGCTACTGACGCGAAGTTTTTTAGGCGAAATCTTATGTACGACTTTACTGAACAATCTTTTCAGTTTTCCATGATTTTCCTCAAAAACAGCTTCACCAGTTTTATCTATCATTTTTATTCGAAACATTTCACTGGGAAAATTATCATTACGCTTCACTTTAAATTATCATTTACGCACCACTTAAGTACGCTGTATTGTTCTACAGCATTAATTTACATTAAATGCGTGGCTAAAGTTCCAAAAAATTTGTGCTCTACATTGTTTTTGCCTCTTTTTTTATTTGAAAGATCTGTTTCTAAGTTATTTCCAAAATGGCCGGTGTCTTTTTAATGCTCTTTTCAATATAATTGATGCATATTATTGTTTTTTAGTTATTTACCTAAACAATGAATAGCAAACAACAATAATGACTGAAATCAAAATCATAAAAATGTTCATATTCATATAAAAATATACCAATAACAGCAATGCAAAGGCCGCAGGAATTAGTGATTGGTGACGGTGATGTAAATGAAGTCATAAAAATCTCATTTCTGCACATTGTATATAATGTTATGATTTATGTACATTATAAGATGAAACAAGTTAATAGGATAGGACGCCCGAGGGAACAATGGTAGCGTGATGCAGAAATTGATAGCGCTGGCTAATTTGAATCGCTTAAAAAGCGAGGTAGTTTGATAGTAGATACGTAGTGGTTGGCGTGATGAAGATTATCGTGGTCGGTAAAAGTCACTTTGACAGAGAATGAGTTTGAGTGTAATGATTGCTTGTTAGAAGCACTTGAAATACTCTTGAGAATTGTGTTGATTATTACAAAGTAAGCTCTTGAATGTTTGACTGGCTCTTTCCTACTTAGTAGTTTGTTTATTTTCTTCAAGTGTTGGTTTAGCTATTCTTATGACTTCTTAACTCTTACAAAATTTTATCTGGCAACTTGTTAGAGCCTTTAGACTTATCTGGCTTTTATCCCAGTGTCTTTTACCCCTAGTGGGGGAACTGATATGCATGACTTGGAGGCACTGAGTAATTGGAATATGTAAGCTAACATGCCTAATTTTCTCAACAAATGTTGGCCTGATTCCATTACAGCAACAATCAAAGAAGAGTTGTTGTGGTGGTTGGTTCCGCGGAGCCAGTGTATAAACTGAATTTGCTCTTTGCAAGTCTGTGTTATCACACTGTCTGACAAACTATCCTGAAGATGGGCGAATGCCCGAAACCGGTCGATGACCACAAAATGAAGCAGGCTACCACGGGAAATGTCTCTAATCAAAGAAGAGCCTTGATTAACACTAAAGATTGGAACGCAGACTAAATCACATATATGCTTCACATCGGAAGGAGCACAATTTTTTTTATTAATTTGTATATTTAATTACATCAACACTGTTTTAATAATCTGACAATTCTTACAGTCTCTATTTTTATAATATGTGGTCAACATTCGTAATATTATGACGGTTTATCTGTCATTCACAGATAACTGAATTCAATTTCCGAGTGAGTCTAAAGAAAATTTGACACTTGGTACTTGAAATCCCATAAATAAAATTATTAATATAAACAAAATACCATCAGTGATATTTTCCGTAATAGCGTGCTTCTTTTTGTGGGCATCGACCGGTTTTCGGTCAGATCATCAGGATGTTTTTGTTAAACAGTGTAATAACATAGACTTACACAGAGCAAATACAGTTGATACACTGAAAACATCCTGATGATGGGCGATCGCCCGAAAACCGGTCGAAAACCACAAAAAGAATTAGGCTATCACGGAAAATATCTCTGATGCTTTCTAGCTGTGCAGAACCAACCACAACAACTATAAACAAAATAAGAAAAAAATAAAAAATAAAACTTGCCAAGTATTAATAATTTTGATGAACTTGGACCAATTAGAAATACTGATAGTAACAATTGATGGTAGGTTTAAGAAAAGTGTCAATATCTAAATACACTGGGCTTCATCCAATTTCAAGACTTTTAAAAAAACAAAACAAAAAAACACATTGCACACTTTCAAGTTAAATTTACAAGATAAATTTCTCCAGCTGACTTTTGATCTGTCCAAGAATGGTTCCTCCGTTAACTTAACTAATATTTTACTCCAAATTGCAGCTGTGAAGAGACTTTCGTTACTTAGCAACGTCGGAAACGAAAGACGAAACTAAAACGTCGAAAACGTGGAAACGAATGACGGCACGAGTCCTACACCTAATAATTTTTGAAAATTAATTGCTTTACCATTCTCAAAAAAAAAAAAAATTACTGAAACCAAAATAAATGAACGTTATAAATTAAAACTATTTATGATTTTTTTTTTAATATTTAACATTTTATGCTGTTAATGAGGTTTACTCCTTAGTACGATGTTTGTTGGTTCAACACCTAGTGGAATATGTGCTCGGAAATAAAAAGGCATCTAGTTGCCAGTTGATTTAGGAAGTAGTAGAGACTTTGAATCAGTGAGCTAGTGATGGTGAGAGGCCAGTTTATTCCCAAGGAGTAGTAAACCCCCCGCTATGCAGCAGTAATTGGCTCCACCATTACACTTGGAAATACATTATTTATTATACTTGTATTTCAGTCAGAGGCTACCGCTTTATAGTTTGTAACTTCTTATATTCAATTTAGTGTGAATATATTCTTTTGATATCTTAAAAAAAAAAATATTACAATATTTATGTATTGTTATATCAGTTTTATATTCAGACCACCTTAGCATACTTTATAAATTTCGTTTTTCTTTCTTTTTTTTAATTTAAATATATCCTATCCTTTAATGGTATCATGTCGGTATAGTCCGGCAATTTTATAACAATACTATTGCAAATTTTATCTATTATGTACTTTACTGGTGCAAAACATGCAATCGGCAGTTATACTTTATAATATTGTAACGCTGAATCTTATCAACGAACTCTTTGATCCATTAGAATGTATTTTATCCTGACCGCTTATACAAAGCAGTTACTTCTAAAAAAGTTCTATTCTCTTTACCAGTTAAATTCTCTTTTTGAAAGCAACTTTGATCTCAAAATGGCAGAATTTTTCAAGTCCTTCAGCATTGTCTATTACTCCAGTACTAACTATTGTTTTGTAACAATAATTTTGATATACCAATAATCGTGAATTGGCAATTATTTATTTAAAATAGTTAGACCCAGAATTGTTGATCTTGCTCTATGCGAAATTTTGATACTCTTGCTTCTTGTCATTGATTTATCTTCAACAAATAATGCACAAAAATTTTTAATTTCATTTCTTTAGACCTTCAATTAAAAAAAAAAAAAAATGAAGGACCTCTATCTAACACTGTGAATCTTGACTGTTGGAATGATAATTTCACTAAACAACTTGATATCCAATCAGAATGCACTGTTACAAAAATTTCTACAGATCATCTGATACACTCATAAAGGAGTGATTATAGGTAATAAAGAAAAACAAAAGATTTAATAATATGGCTGTCTAATTATTGCATGATCTTTTTTTTTATATTTTTTCAATTCGCCATTTATCATATACAAAACAGAATGTATTCAATGAATGCGTTGATAAGGATCTTTTGGCCTGAAATAACTGGAGAAGAAAAGCTACCTAACGACAAAATTTCCGCTGGAGTTTAATTATATTATTTAATTACAAATATTTAAGTTTTTTATTTTTTTTTTATGTTTATTTACTTGAAATTTACAACTGTATATTCAAATGCAGTAAGTAAATATGTTCACGAGTTGCCAGTAAATTTGATGCCATCACATGTGACACCTGATGGTCTTCAATGGAATCATGAGTAATTATGCGGGCTTTGAGCGTTGGTGTGTGTTTCCTGGGAGGGCGAGAGTGCCTGGGCTAGAGGGTTAGAGTGAGATTGAATTCTGGAATGAAAGCTGTTGTAGATAGATGAGGCAAGGGTGGAGACGAAGGGAATGTTGAGGTCAGTGTGTAAGGTGAGATTGGATACATAATAAGGAGGACAACCTATGATATGTACAAGCCTATAATTCGGAACTAAAACTGAATAATATAATTGGAACTAAAAGTTGTGCATATTGGAATTGAACCTGTGTTGTTGAGCCACGAGTCAGATGTGCTAGCCACTAGACCAGTGTGACTATTTTATTTAAGTATTTAAAAACTTACATATTTTACATAATAAAGAATAGAGATAATATAATTAATTAATCTGTCAAAATAATTGATTGTTCGTTGTAATTATCAAAATATATAAATTAGAGTGATAATTTTTTTTTAATGCCTTATTTCCTGTTAGGTGTTCACCACACTTAAAAGCGGCGAACTGATGGAAACAAAGACATTAGTGTGAACTTCCTGACAAAATAACAGCATTTGTGATTTCATCTTTGAAAATTGCTGATCCACGAATTCAAAACTTACTATCTATTTTTTTAAATCTTTCTGCCAGATATTGATAAACTAATTAAATTAGTCCCAACTAATTGATCTAATTGAATTAAATCCAATACAGATACAGCTGATGATGAGATTTCCATC
Organism: Triatoma infestans; assembly: GCA_011037195.1. Classification (NCBI taxonomy): domain Eukaryota; kingdom Metazoa; phylum Arthropoda; class Insecta; order Hemiptera; family Reduviidae; genus Triatoma; species Triatoma infestans. The sequence continues at coordinate 9,724 of JAAEAF010004354.1, forward strand.
ATCTTCAGCAAGTTTGTATGAATCTATTATAAATTTCTCCCAAAGTAAAGTAAATAAATTTCAATAAGAAAAAATTCGAATTATTTTACAAAAAAAATAAAATAAATTAAAAAACCTGAAAAATTCACTTAGTAAGGTGGCATTTCCAATTCATCGGCTACGTTAAATAACCTTAATGTCCGAGTATCCCGGTAGAAACTTCTGATATTTCTTCAAACGAAACATTAAGCTTGTAATTTTTGAACTGTGTTGACCAGACCAACTCACATTCACACACACATACATACATCCAATCTAAAATCCTTTTTTTTGGGATTCAAAACGTATATTTTCAAAACTCAATATCGGTAAATTTATCACGATCGTGATACTTCGTCTAATAGTAGTAAGAGAAATTTAAAAAAAAATTTAGTTGACTTGACTTTCTCTTACTGCGATTTACATAGTTATTATTGACTTTCTTCAAACTGATAATTTTTAGTATTCAATATTTTTTAAACAAACATAACCTTCCTGCCATCCAGAACTCTCTGTAATCAATGTTCAAGGAAAAATTGTTCACATTACAAATAAAAGTAATAGGCCTCTGTCTCTACAGTTAATACCCCAATTTAATGAAACCTCTTTGAGGATTTTATGGAGAAAAACGGAGAAAACTGGAAAAACAGTTCAGTAAAAATGCCTTTTTGGTCAACCGATTTTTTTTTAAACTCAGTATTTTAGCATCACATTTAATTGTAATTAATATTATATAGATGAGAAAATTGCGTATAATAAAACTTAAATGGCAATTTAGAGAAAAACATAACACCCTACTCTTCCCCAAAACATCTCTTAAATATATTTTCTCTGAGATATGTTGTAGAGTTTCAACAAAAAAAAAAAAATCTTTGGAGCATTTTCGAGAGAAATTAAAAAAAAATTAGTATCATAATCTTTTAAAAAGCGTTTTAGGCAAAAATGCTTTAGTAAAGCTTTTTTGATGATTTATGAAACAGAAAGAGAGTGCTACTAATCATACAAGAATTAATGAGATTATATTAATTTTATGTAGGCGGAAGTTGTTGAGGTATTATATCCAAACGATGGTATAAGAATTTTTGTTACCCTTCATATGGTTACTAAATTAATTCTACAAATAAACTTATAAGGTATTTATTTGAACAAAATAACGAGTGAAAATCTTGTTAGGTATAACATATATATGTAAAGAAGTAGCTGTGCTAAGTAGCGAAGAGTGTTTTACGGTACGGAGGCTAGGCTAGCCATTACAAAGATGAAGTCAGGTCACGACCAAACTAATTGTAATTCTAATATATGTAATTATTGAACTACAATTTTGTTCATTAACCTGCTACAAAAAAGTAGCTGAACAAGAAGAAGAGGCAGGATTAAGACTAACTATAAGCATTTTTTTATATATATTATATAAATTGGCTGCTCCCTTTAAATTTAATAAATAATTATTATTATTATTATTATTTCAAATTATCATTTATTTTTGTTTTATTCTAGTTTGGAAAACACGCACATATATTATAATCATGTATGTTCATTCATTTTCAACATATAATATAATATCTTCTCACAAAAATTATGAGTGATTTTTTTTTAAATATTTTATAAATTAAAAACTTTTCCAAATAATCTATTAAAGTATCAAATAGCAGTATTAAGTTTAGCAAATGAAATGTTTATTGCTGAAGATCATTTTTTACATCATAGAGATATTTTTTCCGCATTTTTATGGTCTCCAGGAAAATGAATATACAATAAAGATTATTTTTTTCAGTGTTAGCCTACTTTCTTTTTGGTGGTCACAAATAAAAGCCCACATACTTTTTATGGACGAGTTTTGGCAGGGATCAAATCGAAATTTCGGATGTCTTGATAAAAATACGATAAGATTGGTCTCGCACAGATAAAGACATCCTGTTTTAATGGTCGAATGCCTGAAACCGATCAGTGAGACTACAAAATGAAGTAGCCATACTATGGAAAATATCTCTGATGTTTTTCAAGCTCTGCGGATGCAACCATATAAAAGTGAATAATCTACTGTCAGTAGAAATTGTAATATTTTTTTTTTTACGGGCTTTCTCGAAATTGACTCCAACAATGTTCTTTAAACTTCAGAGACATTTTCCGTGGTAGCCTGCTTCATTTTGTGGTCATCGACCGGTTTCGGGCGTTCGCCCATCTTCAGGATGCGTTCTTCAGACAGTGTGCCAATACAGACTCGTACAGAGACTTAGTTTTACACTAACTCGTCTCTGTAAAAGTCTCTGTACGAGTCTGTGTTGGCACACTGTCTGAAGAACGCATCCTGAAGATGGGCGAACGCCCGAAACCGGTCGATGACCACAAAATGAAGCAGGCTACCACGGAAAATGTCTCTGATGCTTTCCAGCTCTGCGGAACCAACCACCACAACAAATTCTTTAAACTTCTTATACAATCTACATACATAACTAAGTGTCTATCACTTGTATTTGTAATGTTCATTTGTAAACGTTATGCTTTTCTCTAAAGTATCATTTCAGTAAAATCTATTGGTTTTATCATCTATATAATATTAATATAAATTAGAAACATTAATAGAATTCCAATTTGGTGAAAATCGGTTAACCGGAAGTGCTTTTTGACCAGAATAGGTCTTTTTTGATGTTTTTGGATATTTTTTTTTTTTTTTTTTTAAACCGCTACGATTTTCTTTAAAATAGGAGGAACTGTTTAATTCCGCACAATATTGAGCAGATAAAAAGATATCACTTTTTTAATGTGGAGACCAGATTAGAGAACAATATTTCAAGATTGGTCTAACTAAGGATCGATATAATGTAGGGCGTGATAGAGGATTTTAGAAATCAGTGGATCCTCCACGGAGGATTAAGCCAAGTTGTTTGGCCCGCATTTTTTTTTTGGTAACATTTTTCTGGGAATTTAAAATAATAAATTTAATTTGGAATTAATGTTTTTTAATATAGTTCTTATTAATTTCTAAATAGCTTATAATACGTAATATAAATAAATAAATAAAGCCTTTATTAATTCCTTCAAAAATACAAAATAATCAGATATAAAATACAAATAAAATTTAAATTAAAATAAATAAAATTAAAATAAAAATTTCAGATAAAATTTTTATTTAAAAACTGTTTTTTTTGTTTGTTTTTTTGGAAACTAGGCCCAATGTTGGGCAAAGGCCTCTCCCAGGTGCGCCCATTTCTCCCTATCCTCAGCTATCTTCATCCAGTTCTCTCCTGAAACCTTTACAATGTCTTCTTCCCATCTCATTTTTTGGCGTCCTACTTTTCTTACTCCTTGGAACCCACTTTGTTAAGGTTTTTGTCCATCTTCCATCTTTTAGTCTTGCAATGTGACCAGCCCATTTCCATTTTAATTCTTCATTACATCATCTAATCTTGTCGTGTCTCTTATTATTTTATTCTTTATTTTTTGAAGTCTACTTATATTAAGTAGATTTCTCTCTATTGCAGACTGGGTAGAAGTTATTTTCTTTACTATTTTTCGCGTGATGGACCAAGTTTGGGAACCATACATAGGTTAGCGCTGGAAAAACACAACTCTTGACAATTTTTATTTTATTCCCTAAACTCACCTTATTATTTTTTAAAATAAACTTTAATGACCAGTATTTCTTCCAGGCGACAGCACATCTTCTTTTTGCTTCCTTTTCGCTTCTTTCTTTAAATGAGATAAGCTGCCCGAGGTAGATAACATCTTGGTTCCAGTTCAATTTGCGGTCTTCTACTACAATACGTAATATATAATATATTATTTGGGGGGGGGTTATAGGGGAGAATTAACGTTAAGCTTTCCTTTAAAGTACCATTTTGGTAATAATGGATTTAATATTGTAGTTCTACCATATATGAATAATTCCAAATACTAGAAGGATTGCAAGAATCCCAAATTTTAAGGAAATTAGTTAACGAAAGTGCGACAGAATTGGTTTTTGAATTTTTGTGTAAGCGGCTTCAACGATTTCTTTTAACTATTATTTGGAACATTTTACTGGAACATTTTACTGGGCATCTAGGGATTTTAGAGAATCTGTTACGTTAGATTTCAAATATGATTGGAATTATTGAATATGTGATTGGGTATGCAATGAGGGATAACGTGTATTTTTATATTTATCATACCACGAATCAACCAATGTGGTATATTTGGCAGAAACATTAGGTTGTAGTTAACTCTCTACCCGAATTGATAGTCTTACTTTGACACTGGATGTGTATTCGAAACCGTTTAGAATCAAGAAAATGAAGCATTCTAAAACGGATAAAATCGTAGATATTCTATTGTTAAAATTCGTTCAATGTGTAATGGAATCGTTTGATGTGTGTGATTCCTGGAGTAGCAGATGTCTTGAAGAGGGCGGAAGTTAGTTTGAGAGATTTTGGAAGTTAGTGCTCGAATTATTAAACGGTTTTTATAAAAATAAACTGTATTTTAACAATAATTTTTAAAGTAATAAATGGTAACTAATAACTATAAAATACTTAATAATAAATAGAAGATAAATTAACTGATTAATTCGAATGATTAAAATAACGAACTAAGATGCACAACTAAGAGAAAGATAAGTTTGAATATAACTGTGTATAGTAAATTGCCGCTTGTGTATAAAGACGTGTTCGTTTGGTCGTAGATGATATAATAATCCTTTCGTCGTATATCATAGAGTTTATATATTGGTGTTGGCCACACTCACACCAAGACATCTGTCCTAGTGTGCGACCATGTGCGACCTTCGTAGTTTGCTGACCTTATTCGGTGCTTGCTTTTTGATGTACAGTATTGATGAAAAGGCTTTGTTAATCGTTTGTTTGGCCGCGGCTGTCTTGAAGCCGGCGGCCGGTTGCTGGTTATACTTTTATTACTGCCACCCTTTGTTAAGATAGCAGCTGGCTGGAACCACTAGTTGTAAATTATTATTTCTTTGGTGTTTGACTTTGCCGATGTCAATGACTTTGCCATGTCATTACAAATGTTATTTGCACTGTTTTTTTTTTTGGATGTAATGTAATCACTTCGAGTGTTATCTGCAAGGGTGCTAACAAATTTGTGCTCCCAACAACTCTACATTTATGTAAGACAACAGAGTGAAAATTTGAAATTTAAATAAGATTTGTTAAATTAAAAAAAATTATATTAATTACAGTAAGTGAATGCCATAAGTGGGTTTCAAACCAGTTTTCTTTCTTCAAATATTCTGAAATTGCGTCGTGTAATGTTACCGCTGTGTTAAGTTTTCATTGCCAATTTGGGTATAAAGTTTCCTTTTTCCCAAGAGCACTTTTCTTCTAATAAATCTGAAGGGTGGTAAAGAAAGATTAGCAAAAGAAGTCTAGGATCAGTTTTAGGCTTGCAATTTATGGAACCATCGATGCGGTTGATAATCGAGAAGACAAGAATGGTCTTTCTTTTTTTATATACTTATATAAAATAAAATTGAACAGGAACATCCGGATGATACACTATACGTTTAAAATTATTGCTCTACATTTGTACAAAAGATATTCCCACCAAGGGAAACAATGATATTTCCCCTTCAAGGATATTACAAAAGCAATTTCTTATTTAAGGGTAGAAACAGTATAGTTTCTAACAGCTGTGTTTGTGTCTATAACTTCCCAATAACCGTCATAATAACTCCTGGAGAAATACTGATCTTATAAAGTATCTAAATGAACCATAAGACCTTAAATATTAATTTAAGAAAATATACTCGTATCTAATTATTTTATTTTCTATTTAGAAGGATTAGAAAGAAGTGTCGTAGAGGATAAATTTATGGCTAAAGGATTAGTTTCTGATAACGAGCTTTTGATGGAATCCTTTTGTAACGAAATTTGATAAGTTGAGAAACAAATGGAAAATAATTACTAAAAAAAAATTAAAGGGCACCTCTGTAAATATGCCAACAAAATTGTTTCTACCATTTTAAAGTGAGAAAGGAGGAACTAATAGTTATAACAATTAAAAAAAAAATCTGGTATGAAACACTCACACAACTTTTATCTTACTCCAGTTCTCAAAATTATAATTGACAAATTTTATAGTTTGTGTAACCAAATTTAATGAAATTCGTCGAAAACTGAAAAAACTGTTCCGGTTTACTAATTTTCTTGAAACTCGGAATATCAGCCATCTATTTATTTCTAATTAATTATGTTTGGATGATAGAATTTTATAATGAACTAGGATAGCACTTTGATAAAAAACCTAACCCCACCCCCTCCCCTAAAAGTGCTCTTAAAAGAAATTTACCAGAGAAATGTTTAAAATAAAAGTTGTAGATCTTTGCATGTTTAGTTTATATACGAAGTTTCAAAAAAATCGTCGAGCCATTTTTGAGAAAATTACGAAAAAGTGAATAAATCATTTAGTAAAGTGGTAAAGTAAACGCACTTCCGGTTATCCGATTTTTTTCAAACTCGGAATTTCAACAACATATTTAATTCTAATTAACATTATTTAGATGACAGAATTGTCTAATAAACTGAAATAGCACTTTAGATGGAAACCTAACCCCACCCCTCCCCCAAAAGTGCCCTTCAGTGCATTTTCCCGTAGAAATGTTTCTAATAAAAGTTGTAGCTCTTTGTATGTGTGGTTGATGTTTAAAGTTTGAAGAAAATCGTCGGAGCGATTTTTGAGAAAATCGCAAAAAAGTAAAAAACCCATCTAGTAAAGTGGTACTTCCGGTTGAGAAATTTTTGCAGATAACGTACAGTCAGATCCCATGGTGACCTCTAAACGGAATATCAAATTTCAACTTTCTACGGTTTTTCGTTTTTGAGCTATGCTATTCACATACATACATACACACACACATACGGATCACACACACACAGACCATTTGCTAAAAACCATTTTTTTGGACTCAGGGGACCTCAAAACGGATATTTCCGGTGAAAACTCGATATCGAAAATTTGACACGATTACAATACTTCCTCTTACTAGGAGTAAGAGAAAGTAAAAAAAAAGAAAGTATTTTAATGCCAGATATAACAGTATTGAATGTTTACAAAAGTATTAGAACTTTTATAATAATATGAAAAATGTAATTTCTGTTTTTTTTTTGCCATAATAGAAGCTTTATGAAGATATATTGTGTTTTAAGAAATTTCAAAATATTTCTAGACCATTGAAAATCTTGTTTGTTTGCTCTCCGCCATTTTTCGTGCACTAAATCATCTTCTCGCCAAAGTCTACCACATTCACATTAGCAGTTACATAATTCGATTTAGTTAGAATGTTCAAGACACGTAACTATTGACCAATTTTAACTTTGCTATAGACATACTCAAACTGTTTGTAAATCTGTCTCTCTTAGGTTCTCACATAAGTAAGCCCATAATATTGTAAAGCATAATTTTATTAATAAACAATCTTAATTTATAAAAATCTGCAAGGTTAGGTTAGGTTTTTCAAAGATTAGAAAGTGTTCTTACATTTTATTATATAAACATGCATATTACATTTATATATTATGCATTTATAATTTATTAATTTATATTCATATATATATCTATATATATATATATATGTGTGTATATAAGTAATCATTGTTTTATATTAATCAACCAAAATACTTACATTATGTCTTTTCTACAAATGGAGACAAACCTTCTCTCCAAAATAAAGTGTAAGCTAAAAAGCAATATTTGAAAACGAAGATGACCTTTGGTGACCTCACTTCTAAGTTATTAGAAAATGGTTCCTTACTAAATCTTATGAATGGTTACGTGAATTTCTGTTAATTATTTCTTCCTTGAGAAATAAAAATATTTTTTTTTTTTGTAAATATTTATCTATGTCTGTTTTTCTTATTATATTTTTATGTCTGCATTTAATGATCTTATTTATTATAATTATCTTTTTTTTTATTTTGAGTAATTCATTAATATTTATATGGGATATTTATGTGATATAACTTTTCCTCCTAGAATGAGAATATAATAAAGTATTGAGAAAAGTAATAATGTTTATCGTCCTAATAGATTTTTCAAATGATTTGTTACTGTGAAAGTGCTACCTTGAAATGTACATAGACAAAAGACTTACTTGGATCCCTCACACAAGAATAAAAGAAATCTTGTGTGCAGCACTCAAACACGCGACTTCTCTTACTGCAGTTAACGAAATAGTGATTGACAACTTTACTTCATACTTACATATAGATATTATATAAATGGGGGGGGCATCTTTATTTTTTCTTTATTTATGCTACAATAATAAAAGAATAAAAATGATTACATAAATATATAACGAGTGGAGAAGCTATCCAGTGCTGACACTTCAAAACAAAAATCACTATTCACATTCTTCATTTGAGAGGAAATCACCAGGCCGATTATGTGAGACAGATGTTGAACTAGAGGATTTTTGTGTGTCTATAGATTAATATAGAATTTCGGATTTGAACGACTTGAACAACGAAAGGTGTTATAGAGGATGAACAATGTTATAGGGGTTTCTGGATTGTAGGAATTGAATTCTTTGGAGATTTGAGCGTTTGGTTGAATCCCATACGCATTTCTATTCCCATACGCCCAGATATGCTTTAAAATAGATGTATAAATTAGTCTTTTGTTGTCTAGAGAGAGTTTAGATCTGTTGTCCTGTAGTCTTTTAAGTTGTCGAAAGCGTCTGTTTAGTCGTGTATGTTTAATCAAGTTTAAGAGGGTCGCGGCGATGAGCGCAGAAGGGTCTGGGCGAGAGCCCGCCTGGAGCCGTCGCTGGTGCAGATCTTGGTGGTAGTAGCAAATTCTCCTGGTGGAGTATCCCAAATAAGTCTGAGCTAGCGGCAACTTTGTAAGGAAATTCAGTTATAGCCGACTGGAAGAAGAATAAATGGAAGGAAGGTAATGTGTTTGGGATTTGTTTTCATTAAGTTTAATAAACCTTTTTTTAAACCATATCCCGATATCCCTCTGACAAGTGAATCTACAACAGACTGACTCACTTATAAACAATTTCGTACATCAACATTTTCAAGAATACACATTATGTTTAACTAACAAAGACAACTCTCTCTGAGCCGCAACAGAAAAAAATCCTTTCCTACAAATCTATACCCTCCTCACTTCGTTGAGTTGATACGTCATGGGCTGTATGCGACAAGGATAAAGCTTTCTTGTTTGCCTCTTACCTATCCACTGTTTTCAATCCTTACTCTGATATGTTTGACTCCCGATTCCAAGTATCTCTCAGAAGATCTGGACTTTCTCTTCCATCCAAGCTAACTTTTGCACATACACACTCACAGATAATTTTCTAAAAACCAATTTTTTGGACTTAGGGGCTCTCAAAACGGGTATTTCCGGTGAAAATGAACATTCGCTACAGACAACTAAAACGACTTCTAGAAAGAAGATTAATACTATCACTATAAAACAAATAGGTTTGATAAATAGGTACATCACTCAACAACAAATCCATCTAGACATACCACATTGAATTGTGGGGTTTAGCCAAACATTTTAACCTCAATCTCGTCAAATCCTTACAATCCTAAAATCCTCCGAACAATAGACCGCTCTCCTTATCTAGCTGCCAATCAAACTATCCACAATGACTTCAACATTTTCTTCCTACAAGAAATAAAAAACAAAATCAGACAGTATTCTATCCTCATACCTATTAGTTCGACGCCTATCATAGTTAACTTTTATAGTTTCAATGAATTAACTAAGCTAAAATATTTTTAATTTTTTCTTTATTGTCATGCTTTTCAACAAAATTGTTATTAGTAACCATGTCAGAGTAAAATATGTGGATCCGCCTCTATTCTGTAATACTTTATTACTAATCAAGATCGGAGTAAAAGACTTTCAATTGCTCAAGTAGCTCTCAGTAGTTAACAATCACGGAACAATGAGGAATATAGACCAATATTCCATAAATGAAATATGTTTGCTTTCTCTTCATTTTTTATAGCAAGTATTAAGGAAGGATTATCTGTCAAAATTATAGAAATTGAGTTTTCTTCATAAATACCATGTTTTGAGATCCTGTTGAAATGTAAATGGTATATTGTGATGTTGTAGTAGTGTAGTAGTAGCTTGTGTAGTACGAGCGGTTTTGTAAAGGGCTTGTGTGTATGTTCAAAGAATGAGAGACATTAGTAAATAAGCAAGAAATCACCACTGTTTTTGAAATAAATATATTCTCTAAGTGAATTTAAATGTTTTACAATATTCACAACTATGTGCTTATTAAATCAACCGTTTATCTAGAATAAATGCTAAACTCTACAATTGGCACTGAATTTAAGAGAACAATTCCTGAAGTGTTCTGGTTGGATGTCTGCTTCAGACTGTGCTTGTTTGAAATCAGAATGCAGATTGTTCTTGAAAGAATACCTTCTAATTGTTAGTTCAAATCATTTCAAATAATGCTGGTATGTCTGGAGGGAGTGTATTGTGTTACCCTAACTGTTTCTTGTCCCTTTGTCTCTACAGTAGCATTGACCTAAATTATAGTACCTGGCCCTTTCCGCTTCACTAAGATAACTATTTGAACTACCTAAAATTCACAAAATTATTTTACTAAACTATTTTCCAAAACTATTATTTTTCCATTTCTTTCTTCCACTACACTGTGAATGCGAAAAAAAAATATGCTGAGAGCAATTGCGTTACGGTATATTTACGTCTGAAAACCTTGAAAGTTTCTGTCAAAACTCATTTTAACCGGAATTATGATTCTATTGTTTTTCTTTCTTATACTCCTAGTAATAGTAAATATTGTGGTCGTATCAGATTTTCTAATTTTGATTTTTCACAGATAATTCACATTTTGAGGGACCTTACATACGAAAAAATTGTTTTTTTCTTTATAGCGTATAGTCTAAAAATGTGAGTGTGAGTGTATATGTGAGCAAAATTACTCAAAAAAAAAAAAAAAAAATTACAGCAAACTCAAACTAGTAATCCGATTAGGTACTGCGACCATATCTGATAACGTATGATAAAATCCAGCAATCGATAGTGCAACTTTATTTAATAATCTCCCCCCCCCCCATAGTTTTCACGATTTTCTCAAAAATCGCTTCAAAATGATTTTCTTTAAACTTCTTTTACTATTGTAACAGCAAGAGAAGCTCAGCAACCAAAGAGAGCAAGAGAAGCTCAACCACTCTCTCGGACTGGAGTGGTAGAAGCTGTATAAATATAGCGACGGACAGTCCATAAAAATACAGTCAAATACAGTTGAAATCAGTTCAATACATCCAATCGCTACGTGTCATTCTCATACCACTCTACCTTAAACATTTCTCGATTGTAAAGTCCAGGCAGTCTGTGTCTCATTATTAATATATCAGTTAATCAGTGTTAACCAAGTCTTCTTCTTAACTCATCAAATAAAACACATTCTCTCCATCCAACACATCCATTATACTATCTACACATATAAATATCTATCCCTTTGTTTTTTGAAAGCTTTTTCTGGGCGAATTTATTATTTTTTTTTTGGATATTCTGGAAGAGAAACAGTAGCGTTATGATTTCCTTTAATGGCACAAAGAAATGTATATTGCAAAGTGAGACCTGGTATATATTACAAGCATTGCTAGATTACCAAATTTGCAAGAAATCGGTTAATAAGTTTTTGTGTATTTTTTTTATTTATTTTGAAAACCATTCTTAGATATCCTTTTAAGCTTGGAATAATAATTGTATAGAAATGGACCTAACTCCTTTATTTGTAACATTTTCAGGGAGAAAACGGTTTATAAGTAAAGAGGCTTCTAACAAATCTAAGAAATTAAATTTTAAATTATTTTGTTTAGTATTATTGGCGCTTCACCACTTCTATATTACAAAAGTAAATTTTGATTTTTATATAAAAGTTGTAATTTTTTATTATAAAATTGTAATAAGTTTTGATGTGTATGGCGGATATTCTCTCTTTGCTTTATGCAGACGACCTGGTTATTTTTGCTGACTCGCGTTCCGACGCTCAAGTAAATTAATCAATAAAGCTCAAAGTAAATTATTTAATAAATTTACGCTTGAAAAGTACTGTACCGAAAATTTTCTGTCCATCAACACCTTAAAAAGTAAAGTTGTGGTTTTTCCATTCGTCACCAAAATGTAATAATCTGTTACCTTTGAAAGTAGCTGGTACTTTGTTAGAATACACTAATAGTTATACGTATTTAGGCATCCCCTTCAGCCGTACAGGTAATATTCGTTTGGCGGTTAGTCATTTTTTAAAAACAAAGGTATCCAAGCGGCGGGAAGGGTGAAACAGATTTTAATTAAAGGAAAAGTAACTTCTTGGCATACTAGGTCGTGTCTGTTTAATTCTATTTCAGCTGCGATAGCTCTCTATGCTGTTGAATTATGGTCGCTTGGCAATTTGGAGAGTATTGAAAAAGTGTAAACGACTTTCTATAAGAACTTATTTCATATCTCGGTGCGCACCCCATCATCATTTTGTTAGGCTAGAACTAGGTATCAAACCGCTTAGCGTAACTATACTGAAAAAAGCGTTAAATTGGAAATATCTGGAAATTCGCACCAATGACTTTCTTTTAAACTTAGCTAATTATTTTCTCACATAATCCTTTAATTTAAAACCATTGGAAATGGATCATCTAACGCATCCCTGGGAAATTTCAGTGTTTAACATTTCCGAAAGAATTGATTATTGGGCATTCTGATTATCTATATGTTAGGCTGACTTCTAACTGCCCTTATATGCTTTAGTGTAAAAGGCAAACGAGAGCACTACCATAGATTTTTGTCACATCCAGGTAACACTTATGTCCTAACCAGTTTTAATGGAATGAATCACCAGCTATATGTTTTATATTTGAATTTATTGGCTGGTATATATAAATATATTTAGAAAAACAGGTGTATCTAACTGTTGGCTTATCGACCAGGATGTTTCCATAAAAAACACCAAATAATTTTAAAGTGTTTTTTTATTTCAAACCCGACGTTTCGGCAAACATTGTTTGGCTTCTTCAGGGACTCTCTTAAAGTAAAAGAAGTTTGGAAATCTTGTTACAACATCCTCGATTATGTCTATGGACATGAGTGTACTCATGCTACAATTGGATATATTTAGAAAAACAGAATTTAATAAAGTTTATTTCTTCTAGATTTTTAAATTCGCTTTCTTTCTTGATATTAGTTTCAGGGAAAACTGAATTCCCCACTTCAGCTACAACCGTATTTATAACTTTAGATAAAACTTCTTTATAACGTTTTTGGTGTTCGTTACGACCGTTGTATTCAATGTTGTAAATTGGATGTTGAGGTTCGGTCATACAAAAGAACTATTTTTAAATTTCTACCAACGTTTCGGCAAATTTATTGCCGAATCTAAATATCCTATATCTCTACCCCTTACTAGATGGTCTATCAGAAAAAATAGCTAAAATCTTCAAGAAATATAACCTTTCCATTGCTCACAAAAACTCCAATCTTGCAAAAGAAACTCTTTTTTAAAGTCAAAGACCCCACACCAACTACTTTATTATCAGATGTAATTTATAAAATAAATTGTTTACAATGTCCAGCTACATACATAGGATAAACATCTCAATATTTAAAAAAATAGACTGTACCAACATAAATACGACTGCAAAACTAAAAAAAACCGACTGACATGACTACAGCACTAACGAAACACGGCATACAATACGAACATGAATTTGACATGGAAAACACTAAAATTCTCTCCATCAACATAATAATAAAAAAAATAATTATATTGGAAAGATACATATTAAAAATGAAAAATTATCTATCAATTTTAGATTATACATCAAAAACATATCCCTCAGTTATAACAATCTCCCGGGATTTCCAAAACAACATACAGATTAAGACACGGTTATCCCATCCGCTCTCCTAGCCCTTTATGTCCGTAATACTTGGTGATGGTATGTCACAGGTTAAACTACAGTGTAAATAATTCTAACTGAAAATTTTTGTAAATACATTTCTTAAGTTATTTCCATACTTAACTCTTATATATGCCACATACGTATTGTCAAAGTTTCAATAGTTGTGATTTAGTTTAATATTGATCTGTTCTACAACAACAGTTTAAAATAAATTTAAATGTGCTATATATATCATACTTTTTATTTAGTTTATTTATATAGTTTATTTAAAAAAAAAAAATTATTTGAAAATATTTATTTCAAGTTTATATTTTATGTTGTTTTTTATTTTTTTTTATTTATATTAAAACCTTTGTACAGACCCTGAAGAAGGCAATGAATTTGCCAAAACATCGGTAGAAATTTAAAAAGAGTTCTTTTGTATGATCGAACCTCAACATCCAATTTACAACACTTCTTTATAACATTAGATAGAAGTTTATTTATGGCCCAATAATTATAAAAACTATTTTTTAGCTCATGTTGGTAGATTTGAATTATTATCTGAAAACATCAGTGTTTAAAAAAAAATAGATTTCTTCCTGAAAATCATCAAATTGATTAAAATCAAGTCTGATGAATCAATATGATGAATTAAAAATGCATACCAGATGTTAATATCGATCTTCATGATCGTTCGCAATGACTTGACCACTTCAAATTTCTTTTTCATCATCACAAATATTATTTAAATATTGATCTTGAATTTTTCAACGAGTTTGAATTACTTGTTAAAATGCGCGATTTCATACAACAACGCTCGAACCCCGCTTTAGTTTGATCGTCTAAGCATATTCTCTTTGGATTCATTTTAGTTAAGATTATGATATAATCTACATATATGGGCATCACAAAATCTGAGCTACCATATAGAGAGATGGTCACGAATTAGTAGAACGCTATGATCGCCAACGTGCCGGCCTTGAGCTCCATTTTTATTAATATGATAGATTCATTAAACACCTTCTCACATCAACATATCAGGCGCCACATTGTATTACAAAGTATAAACTAATTGTATGCAAATTAGCTTGGTTTGCTGTCTAGAGTTTCATTAAGTCCTATTTTATTACTAATTCTAATCAGACAATTATACTGTTTAAATGTTTTAAATGAAGTTATTTGTTTTTAAATTACCTTCTTTTTTTATTTGCTATAATATCTGTTTAGTTTTGAAGTGAATATTTAAATTTTATATTGTTTATTTACTTTTTCATACTTGATATTAATCATTATATAACTTGCTGGTCGTTTCAGATTCCCTGCCCCTGCCAGTAAGGTCATTGTAATGAACAACATTATTTTTCAAGGGAATGTCAATATTCTTCTTAATTTTGATTTTTTCAAATTAAATATATTTTTATATTTCTTGCAACCATCACACACTAAATCATAGCCGAAGTGATATAAGGCTAATTAATAGTGGATCTACTAACAGAGCATTGTAGGCTAAAAAACTAGGCACATGCACCACTTGTTTACTTGCGGATAACGCGATTCTGCAAGACTGAGGAGAAATCCCCGGCACACATTCTTTGTGAGTGTGCCAGCCTGGCGAGGACAAGGTTTTTTTCAACTGCGGACAAGCAATCCCGAAGCCATGAGAGCTTCATGACGGAGCCGCTAACAGCTTTGTTAGGCCTGATTAAGAGGTTGAAGCTGAGGGGTGTGCTATAATTTTACGAGATACACAAAAGACCTCTTATTGTAGGTCGCAGTGGAATGAGGCTCGCCTTCCCCGTTCGAATCTAATCTCATGTGTTAAATTTCAATTTTTTTTTTTTTTTTTAGTGTTATTGGCGTACTTTGTTGGCCTACAATGTAATCATTTTACTACCTGCCCTGGGTAAGTAATTGTTGTTAAAATAATGTTGTTCAGATTCAGCGCATCTTTTTTTTTTTTGCAGACTGATAAATATTCTATATTCTTTCATATCAAGTTGGCCAACTGATCTATTCAGAGAATAACTTCAGAGAAAAGTATCCTACCTTTTGTAATAGAAATTTTTGAAAAATTTTGGTCGGACATATAGTGATTTCTAATGTAGCATTAATTAATTTGATATTAATTTGATTTTAATGAAATTTCTGACAATGAAGTGAAAAAAAAACATGTCCACAAGTATTATTGTACAAAATTAAGACTAGTAACTTTGTTATTACAAATATTCAATTTATTTTATTTATTTATTTCAGTTTAGGTTCTTCACCAATTCTTGAACTGCTTGTTAGTAGGTTTAAACAAAATAAATAGCAAATAGTTTTAACAAACAGTGGAATATAAAGTTATTTTTAAAAAGGGAAAAAAAATACAAAACAAATCTAGATCCTAATAATAATACTAAAATAATATTAACTTTCCTCATTGCATTCTGGTTTGAAACACTCACACCTATTCCTCTTGATTACTTTTAAAACTAAACATATTAAGTGATCACTTTTCTTTTAACTTCCAATTTTCCTCATTTGTTCTGATATAAATATAGAGGTGGTGGGAGACAAATACTTGCCCAGGGCAGGTAGTAAAATGATTACATTGTAGGCCAACAAAGTACGCCAATAACACTGACAAAAAAAATTTGAAATTTAACACATTAGATTAGATTCGAACGGGGGAGGCGAGCCTCATTCCACTGCGACCTACAATAAGAGGCCTCTTGTGGATCTCGTAAAATTATAGCACACCTCTCAGCTTCACCTGAGCCTAACAAAGCTGATAGCGGCTCCGTCATGAAGCTCACGTGGCTTCGGGATTGCTTGTCCAAAGTTGAAAAAACCTTGTTCTCGCCAGGCCGGCACACTCACAAAGAATGTGTGCCGGGGTTTCCTTCTCAGTCTTGCAGAATTCAGCCTATTTTTTTTTTGCCTACAATGCCCTTTTAGTAGATCCACTATTAATTAGCCTTATATCACTTCGGCTATGATTTAGTGTGTGATGAATGCAAGAAATATAAAAATATATTTAATTTGAAAAAAATCAAAATTAAGAAGAATATTGACATTCCCTTGCAAAAGGACAAGCCAGGTTGAAGAAGTCCAGTTACTGGGAAAGTTCATGAACCTTGATAGCATTGTCCTACACCCTTCTTCTCACAGGGGAGGAATTGAACGAACAATTAGAAGACATTCCTTCAAGAATAGTTTTGTTGCAGTTTAAGTTAAATCAATCCAGTATACTTATAAGCAGATCATTGTGTTATTGTAAAGATTAAATTCTTTTAGAGAATAATATAGTTATTTTAAAAACAGTGGTGCTCTCTTGATTATTATAATACTTCTCTCTTAAACATATATACTTACAAGCTCTTTTACTAAACCGCTCACGCCACAAGCTACCAGCACACAAACACACAACATTACCAATAACATTTCAAGTAGATCCTTGGTAAATTTAGGCAAATGTCTCTTAATAGTTTTGCCTGCCAAGGATCTTGGTGTGCTTTCCCACCAATGCAGACGCTGTACTTCTATCCAGCCCTTGATAGAAGTTTGAATTAGGCTCCTAGACAACGGGCAGAAGGGTTCGGGGCCTGTAAAGGTATCCTTCGAACCCTCCCTGGAACTTAACATATCCTCGATTTATATTTTCAAAGTTAGTAATCCAAGTTTCAAAGAAATCAGTTGTCTTAGAGAAAATTCCAAAAAAAAAAAAATAATTCAAAAACCTATTCTCTAAAGTGTTCACTTCCTGTTGGTCGATTTGTTTTTTTTTCAATTTGGAATTCTATGAATGCTTCTTCTAATGCACATTAATACTATACAGATGGTCGAAGTTGATGTGATACTTTAAAAGAAAAGCTTATCACGATTATTCCCCAAAAAACCTACCAATACAATTTTCCCGTGAAAATGTTTCAAATAAAAATGTTTGATATTTATGTATGAAGATAGTGCACCAAGTTTAAAGAAATTCATTGATGCCATGTCCGAGAAAAATCGCCAAAAAAAAAAGACAATTATTTCGTAATGTTCAGATTTAAAAATTCGATCAAGAAATATAAAATACAAATTTGGATAATTTCTTTAAAGATCCTATTAAACTTAAATATATAAGACTTTATTTGTTTTACAAACAATACTTGTGAAGGACTCCCACAAATCACTAATATCAAATCTGTTACAAAAAATAATTCTCTGTTCCTGTAGGTAACTAATTATAATTCATTTTTTTAGATCAAAATTACTAAACTGCTAAATTATATTGAAAAAAAAAAAACATGTAACCTAACCTTAATACAATTGTTTTGAAAATCTCATACGCTAAGCCAGTACAGTATACTTTGGATTGAATTGTATTTAATAGCGACTTACTTAGAATTGTGTTTTATTTAAATAAAAAAAATTGAAAAAATTATTCATCAATATTTCTAAAAAGTCAAATATTCTATAGAATTTGCTAAATAAATTATGATTTATTTATTTTTTTAATACTTCATTATGTACTAAAGATAAAAAAAATTAAATAATAAGATTTTTGAATGTAGCGCGCTTTTTCGTGCCTAATAGTTAACTAAAATCCCGCTAGATAGCAGGAGTACCACTTTCAGTAGTGTATCTCCATACAGTCCACCTCCAACTTTGTTAGTATCAGTCTGGAACTTAGGCTACAAGTTACGACTGTTTTTATTCAATATAACGTTCTCATATGATCTTTAATTATTAATATATAATATTTTATTTTATTAATTTTTATTATTAATCAATTTATTAAAAAAAAAAGTTATTTAAATATAAAATTCAAATAAAATCAAGATAAAATAAAAAAACAAACAAAATTACCCCATGAAATAATATTAATTATAACACAGGTAATTTATTAATTAAGCGATGAAACTTTCAATTTTAAAGTTAGTCATTTCAAAGTACTTGAAAAAAATTACAAAACAGTAAACAAAAAAAAATAATATTACTTAATTTTGGAGTTATGTTATTTTTCTTTTATCTTAATTTATTGAAGGTTTCTTTAATCTAAGACATTAAAAGTGTTTTAATTCTTTGCAAAGGCTTAAAGGGAAATACTTTCTTGTAATTATTATCTATTACATAATTCTATAGTTTTCACTAAGCATTGCACAAATTTATAAAAGGTATTTTTTGTTTCTTTGCTTAATAAATCTACTATTCCATGTTAATAATGTGCAGAAATATTTCATAACTGGTTTCCTCAATCTCTTTGATTAGATGCATCATAAAGTCCGGGTGCTACTGCTAAAATAATTATAACTCTAACATAAATTCTTTTCAGAGACACTTTCCGTGATAGCCTGTTTCATTTTGTGGTCATCGACCTGTTTCGGGCGTTCGCCCATCTTCAGGATGCGTTTGTCAGACACTGTGATAACACAGACTTGCACAGAGCAAATTCAATTTATACACTCGTAACACATTACTTTCTTACGCTCATAAGTGTTTCATCATTAATTTTGTAGCTTCTAATAGTATATTTTGTTTACCTTTTTTTTAAGGCTCGTAAACATCTATGGTCATTGGTGGCCGAAAACTTCTCAGTCCGCTGCCGGCCTCTGGACTGTGTTCTCAATGATAGAGAGTGTGTACAAGGATTTTAGAAAAGTTTCTCATAATTCCAATAAACATCAACTACAAAAGCGATAGTACCAAATAATTGATATAATTAAACAAAAAAAAAAGGAAATGGATTATTAGCTCAGTGGAATCGTGATTAGCTGGATTAGAATGGCGGAGGTCCCAGGTTAGACTCCAGCAGTGCTGCCTTTATATTCTGTCTTCTTAAGACCTCTACAGCTCACTGTCCGGTGAAGTGTAGTGTTGAGTTTACACTCGAAGTCTGTGAACTAATTTGCTCTATGCAAGTCTGTGTTATCACACTGTCTGACAAACGCATCTTAAAGATGGGCGAACGCTCGAAAACCCGTCGATGACTACAAAATGAAGCGCGCTATCACGGAAATGTCTCTGATGCTTTCCAACTCTGCGGAACTAACCACCACAACAATAAAATCATTTCTTAAAATGTCTAATTAGCGATTTAGAGATACAGATTTTTATATAAATCTTCTTCGTTTATGAATCTTAAACCTTTTCAGATTTGTATCAAAATCTAAACACCAAATTTTTCAAAAATTTGCAACAAACAGCCAAATCAAACATGTCCTTGTTTCTAATCAACGTATTCCTGAAATTCACGTTTCCGCATCCAGAATCACGCTATTAAATGAAGTGTCAAAATTGCACTTTCATCATGGAATGTCATCAATATTTTCTTTGCAGAGGATTTTTAAAGAATTCGAACCGGCCCTTTTCACATTAAAGATGGATAACAATAACTTTGCTAAACCTAAAGACAAATAGTTAGTGGTCTGTAAGCTAGCTGCTATGAAAATTAAAACAAAGTAAAAAGAAAAACTCTGATTTGAAGAATTCTTATGAATTTCTGGGCGAATTCAGTTGCAAATTACTCTCTGGAAATATGTGGTAGCTTGTAGTGGCTTGAGCGGTTTAATAAAAGGGCTTGGTATATGTTTAAGAGAGAAGTATCAGAAATAAGAAAGTAGTCATTACTGCTAACAATAAATATATTCTATTAAAATAATAACTACAAGTTATTTGCATAGGAATTATTAACTTACTAATATGCACTGGTGTTAAGAGAGCGAAAAACAAAGGTTCCTGAAGTGTTCTGCTTCGTTGTCCTACAACAAACTATGCTTGAAGGAATGTCTTCTAATTGTTATTTTAAATCTTCCCCTGCTATCAAGTTCATGAACTCTAAAACACAATAGTGGTCTTCTACCTAAAATGTCCTTTTGCAAGGGAATGTCACATATTCTTCATAATTTTGATTTTTTCCAATTAAATACATTTTTATATTTCTTGCATCCATCACACTTGTAAACTCCAAAAAAGGAATCAAATAAATTGTAGACGAAAGACAAGACAAATATTAAGCAAACAATCTTGATAAACTTAAGAGGATGAAAACCTTATCCTTCAGGAATATTTTGAATTGTAAGAGAAAAGACACACGGATGACAATGACAATCCTAAATTGCCAAATTCCTGCCACATCCTCAAAATATTTGGCCTTCAGTGCCTTAAACTGCATCCCTTGGGATAACTTTAAGCTGTTCATTTTTTTTTTTCTTTTTGGATTTATCTTTTAGTTGATCACTGAAATAATCTCTTAGTATTAAAATAGTACTTACTTCTTTTATTATACAAGAAATAATGTAATAATTAAAAAAAAATTGGCCCTAGGAAGACAATATCTATTGGCAGCACTGCTTGGTCTCGAACCCAGGAATTATTTCTTTTATAAAGGCAATTATTTTATCTCCAAGAAATAATATTTATTTATGGAATTCTAGAATCATGTTTCTTTCGTATTAAATTTATTTATATACTGCTTGTTCCTATAAATTGATATTTCTTTGAAGCCCCATTATTATTGCCGCCATTAACTCGAGTGATTTTTATATATATATATATATATAAAAGTATTTTCCTCTTAAATTAACAAGCAACGAACAGGATCTGATTGATGACTATTCTTATTTAAGATTTACTGCACGTTTTATATGCGGGAGGGCTCCCTACTTGACCGGAACTCCATGGGCTGGTCTGAGAATGGTAACGACAATTTCTTATATTACTTACTTACTTACTTAAAAGACCGGATCGCTACGTGTTAAAAGATATAATGGCCGGTTTTCTTGTGACTGCTGAGAACTGAGCACAACCTAAATGCCAGGAATTACACAATGAAAAGAAGTATATTTCTCTCTCTCTCTCTCTCACTCCCACCCCCTCTCACTCTTACCATAGTATCTTCTTCATATAATTTTCCCTACTGTTTTGTTTCTATTTATAATTATTTAATAGAATTCTCATCATGTCTACTAAGATGATATGAAAAAGTAGATTATTGGCAGGTTTTGATGCTTCACTTCTTATCAAGATCTGAAAATGATCTTCGTGCTTCGTTTAAACAATATTGTCCATCTTTTTTATGAGCTGCGACTGATTTAATTTTGTAGCTTCTTCCAGTATATTTTTTTTCCTTTTCTTTTTTTTTTTTAAGGCCCGACAACATCTATGGTTAATGGCGCCCGGCGGAGACTTCTCAGTGCATTGCCGGCCTCCGGACAGTATTCTCTCGATACAGACAACATTGCCGTTCACTGGGCATTGAGCTGTAGAGGTCCTCGATAAATGTGCAAATCATTTTTTGCAGTAGATTGACAGATAATATAACTAACTTTAAACTGAAACTTTAATTTTTTTTAAATTCATATTTATACTTATCATTTAAGTTTTTTTATAATCCAGCATTGTCAAAGGTCAAATAACCCTCTCAGTTTCCAGTGATGGCGAGCCAGAGACTCGTGTGTTTCACATACCTGTTCGACAACTGCATGAGAAAGTATAAAAGCAAAAAAATAGGCTTAGACATTTCTTGATTGGTTATCCAAATTTTTCTTTAAGAACGATTTGTTCATTAAGATGAATTGCTCCTATGACTAGATTAGTTTAGTTTATACTTTTATTCCTTTCTAAAAATCGTATTATTATTATTAGTTTTTAATTTAAGGCGCGTCAACATCTATGGTTATTCGCGCCTGGAGCCTTCTCAGTGCACTGCCGGCATCCGGACAGTGTTCTCTCTTTACAGACAACATAGTCCATCACCTGACAGTGAGCTGTAGAGGTTCCTAGGAAGACAAAATTTAATGGTAGCACTGCTGGATTCGAACCCGCGACCTCCGCGATTCTAGTCCAGCATGATACCACTGAGCTAAACCCTTTTTTTTTTTGTATAATTATGTCAATTATTTGGTACTACCTTTTTATAGTTGATGTTTATTGGAATTATGAGGAACTTTCCTAAATAATTTCATAACATTAGGGAGTTGTCTATTGATTCATGTGCCATTATATATATATAATGTATATCTGAGCCTAACTATATAAAATTCAATAAAGAGAAATGATATAGGTGCAATAACGGAAAAATTATAGAAATAATTATTTTAATTTCAGAAATGAGTTTCACAGATGACATGAACTAAGTTTTAATCGAAGATATTAGGTTTAAAACAGTTGAAAAATCGATAATTTTAAGGAACTTTATAAAATGTCTATATACCTGTTTTTTCGTTAATTAACTCGCATCTTGGATAGGCTACGGAATTTCTTGCAACCGATGAAAATCCTTTTTACTTTGAACTTTGGTAATCAAAAAGTGGATATTGAAAAAAGATATGGCCTCATGTCTTTGGTGTTTAAATTTTCCAGAGACAGCTGGCATCGTTATTATGATCTAAAAGCGATACAAATAAGCTCTATTCTTCTGTGTTCGCCCAAAGGCTGTGTTACGTAAAAGTTGTATCTTGAGAGTTGGCTAGCTCTTCTTCGGATGGTGATGTTGCAGAAAAATGGTATCTTGTTCATTCACTACTTGCCCAAATATTTTCCCAGGGTTGAAGGCTTTCTTCTGCCATTTTGATTTTTTACTTAGGACCAGGATAACTTATTATAAGACCCACTAGAGAATTATCTTGATGATTGTTTAACAAGATAGTCTGCAGCTTCTTCGACCTATGTGTGTCTTCATCCAGCAAAAGCAGATTTCTACATTCTTCTTTGACTCCCAAATTATGCACCAATTTTCTTACATTAACACTCAATGGCAATTATTTTGTATAATTTTTTTTTTTTGGCAACTATCCAAACCACTATTGACTGACAGTAAAAATGGTCACTTTGTTCTCATCTTTATTATTTCTGTGAGAAACATAACTTCCACCTCAATCAAGATCCTTGACTATAGCTAATTGTTCGGTTTCATAGTCAGAGCACCAAGGATTAGCCCAGAATTGGTTTTCAGTTATCACTGATATCTCTTAGTACACCATACAAATGCATGAACCTCAAATTGTATGGATGTGTGAAAAAATATCTTAAACAAAGAAAAAAAAAACACGTTAAACTCAAAATTATTTTGTTGTATGTAGCATTATCTGCTTGCTGACTCGAAAGTTTCAGTGAAAAATGCATCATCTGGAAATGCGTTTATTTTTACTGTTTTTTTTCTGCAATTTCTTCGAAAACAACAAATGTATTTTAACTTCATCCACTCACTCACTGCCTTCATCATTTTTATGGGAAAATTTTTTTTCTGGGAAAACTGATTTTTTGGGAGGAAAGGCTTTCTGGGAGGACAGTAACGTTAGGCTTTTCCCTAAAATACCACTTCAGTACAATGTATAATCTGTCCTACCACCAATGTAATATTAAGATACATTAGAAATATTGTTAGGTTTCCACATTTGTAGAAAATCGGTTAATCGGAAAGTGGACAATTTTACAGAATTATTTATTCACTTTTTTGGGGGGTAATTTGCCCCAAAATGTTGCAAAGATTTTCTTTAAAATTTATACAAGTAAAAAGCATCAGTTTTAAGTTGAACAATTTTTTTTGGGGGGTGGAGAAAATTTATTTCAGTGTATTCTAGGAAAATTACTAGCTAATTTATTTCTAGTTTATGAGTTATAAAATAACAAAGAATATTCATAATAAATTAATTTCAGATTATAATTTACACATATTTATTTATTAATTTTATATTGTAAAAACTGACTAACTTATACGTTTTACAATAAAAAACAAACAAAAAAAAAGTAGAAAATTATTGAATAGAGATTAAAAACAATGTAAATAGATATTATAAATGTTCAGACAAATGTAAAAATTGGAGATAGGCCATGCTGGCTAGGAACTGAACACAACTAGATATATAAATAAAAATATAATCTAGATTATTTTTAACATTCTAGACAAGAGTGTTACTTTACAAAACACCCTTATTATAGTCGTTGGCCAAGAAATACTAGAATAAATTCTATAGCTATTTAACTAATAAAGTAAAGAACTTTTTCTCTTATTTGAAATCAGAAATTATTAACTACTTTTGGTATCTCTTTGTACATATAAATATCTTTTGCTTTTGTATATTTTATCTAGTTATTTTCTGAATTTTATTATTTGTTTTTTTTCTATTTTATATAAATCAAATTTTTATTATATAAATTTATAGTTACTCTTTAAAATTACATTTTAATGGTATATTAATTTTTTTTTTTTAATTTATTAATTTATTTTGCAACTGTATACAACGTACAACAAGCAAATGTGATGAGTGCGTAATTTGTGTACATAGATATATATATAAAAAGTTGTCAATATGGACATATTATGTACATGTTACTTGAGAGATATGAACGACGACTATCCAGTGATGGAAGCCGTTAGTTTGCCAGTATGGCAGTTTACACAGCAGCTACCATAGGAGGTCGACGGTTATACGTATAAGATGGTCGCATGGCCACCGCTGCTTCAGCCTCCGACAAGGATTTTTTGGGCAGTATTCTGGTGGACATATTCTGGATTAGAGGATTATGGTGACAATTTAGTTTGGTGTGAAATTTTGTGTAACGAAATTGTGCTAGCTGTGAGATGAATGGAATGTTAAGGTCGGTGTGGATTGTGTAGTTGGAGACGTAGAACGGACCATCAACTGCTGTTCTTAGGATCCTTAGATTGTAGAGTTTGAAGTCGGTTAAGGTTGGATTGTTTTGGAGTGCCGTAGAGTTCTATGCCGTATGTCCAAATGGGGGTTAAAAGAGCAGTGTATAGCATTTTCTTGTTCCTTAAAGTTAGTATTGAACGTTTGTCAAGTAGTCTTTTTAGCATTTTATACCTTAAGTTGCAGTCAATTCGTTTCAGTCTGGTATGGGGGGTTCCATGTTAGTCGTTTGTCAAGAAATAATCCGAGATATCGTACTTGGTTCGCAATGGGAAGGGTAATATTGTTAAAGTAAAGAGGAGGAAGAGTTTTTTTGTTTAAGGTGAATACTATGAGTTTGGATTTAAGTTCGTTTGTTTTGATCCTCCAGTGTAGAAGCCAAGGTACAAGAATATGAAGATGAGATTGTAGAACATGAGTTGCCATGACGGGATCCACATGAGGAGAAAGAATTGCAGTATCGTTGGCGAATGTAAAAGTAATTGTATCTGGACAGCTGTAAATATAGTCTATAGTAGAGGTGAAAGAATACTCCCTTGAGGAACTCCTGCTAGAACTGGATAAATCACAGATGATGATGAACTTTCAAATATTAAAATTATAAATTATTTTCAAGAAGGACAAAAAAATAATATGCGAAATATAAGAATATTATTAAATGCAATATTTAGAGAGTCAGTAAAACACTGTATGAAATTTATGACGATCTGCTATTGCAATACAATATGTTATAAGAGCATGTATTTTTTTGGCTTATACCAAACATAGCTTAAATTGAGTTATTCCTTAGTCTCAGCGTTTGTACTTTTTCACGGTTATATACGAATATCATAAATGACGGAACGTGATAAGGTAGTTTTCGGACACGTCGAAAACATGCCTGAAAGTAGGATCCCGAACGAAAAAGATTAGCCGCGTTGAAGCCGATATAGACGGAGATCTCATCAGAGATAGTTGGAAAGTGTAAAGAGATGTTAAAAGAAAATTTGGTATCATAAGATGGCGGAGATATGTCCGGAATAGTATCGAATGGTATAGTGGAGTAGGCGCAGGTCTTTGTAGGACCGCAGCGCCAAGGGGTAGGTAAGTTGGTGGTATATATGTTACCGTCAAAGTATGAAATTCCGGCAAAGTATGAAATTCATCCCGGACGAGCCCCCATTACGTCCCGATTTCAAAATTTATTTTAATAGTAATCATAGTTAATAGTAGTAAAAGTTAAATTATTTTACTTAAAGTACTAGAACTACTGAATCACCATTTGGAATAACATGACTTATTATATTGAAACACTAAATAGAATTTCCACAAGTTAACAAATGAATAATATGAATATTTAAAAGAATATTTTTCAAATACACAAAATTTATCATAAGAAATATAATCTGGTATCTGAATATAAACCACGCATGGTATTAATCTGGTATCTGTATATAAACCACGCCTGGTATTATATGAAATGCCTAGGCATTCTATAGAATGCCTGAATTTCATACTTTGCCTGTAACATATATATCATAAATGAATGGTAGGCTATATCTTAGAAGAGCAATTGTGTATCTCTATTTGTATAGCTGTTATAGGTTGTGTCCAAAAAACTAGTAATGTGCTGGTGCTAGTGAAAGTACTGATTAGCTAGATTGTGACTATCTACCGGCCATCAACAACTGCTTCTACATCGATGAATGGAGTGTTATTATAAGGGTAAACAGTGTAAGTGTTAGTGACTTCCCGACTGGAAACCATAATAATAACTGATCACTGACAAAAAATTGGTCGGTTGCATTTTAACCTTGCATTGATGCAGAGGTTCTGATATATTCTTAAGAATCAAAATTATTAGCCTGGATGCGCTGTTAGCTACCCTCTCCTTTCTTGTTAAACCTGAAGCACTTCCATCGTAAAATCGCTTAAGTACATCATGTTTTCGATTAAATAATGAATTGTAGCGTATCTTTATTTAAATGAAACTGCTCAGATAAAAACTTCCAATTTCCATCGATCTACAATACTATCGTTAGCATGTGTATTATTAACAAGTAATGTTTAATAACTTTGTGTGTAGAGTAATGTTTAATACCTAAATATTAAAAGTAAAAATTCCAAGATTTTTTTCTAAAAGTAATTCTGACGAAAAATTGTGGCAGAATTTTTGAAATATTCAAAGATATAAATAAATTATCAAAATAAAAAAATAATAATAAAATAAAGTAAAAAATATAAAATAAAAATAAAAAAATCGTGTGAATATTCGAATTTATCAGCGAGAAGAGGGGTTGGTTAAGGAGACATTAAATATATATTAAAATGGTTCGTTGAACCGGTTTCTCAAGTAATTATACCGGTTTAATTGGAGAGTCTGAGCTGAAGGCCTAAAATGGAATTTCTTTTCATCTAAAGAGGGATCACTTTTTTTAACTAATATATTTATATTATACAAATATATATATAAATATATCTGAATGTAATCTTTAAAATAATTTCATGTTATGTAAACCACTAAATGATTGCATGAGTAATTTTACTTATTACAAATAAATATAATTTTCTTCTCAAAAAAAAAATAATATAATACTTTAATTTTGCAAGAAATGAAACTACGATACTTTAATTTAATATTTCTTGTTCTCTCCAAGGCCCGGGCCGAGACCGGGTTTATAGAATTTTCAAAAACTGACGATTCGCTATGTTACAAAAAGCTTCTTACAAAGTTTCCATCTTAATCCACTGCCTGTTCCTGAAAAAAAAATACTGAAAAATAACCTGCTATTTTATGGGCAAAAAAATCTATAAAAATAGATAAAGAATATTTTTTAACTCACCTTATTACTTTCTCTTACTCCTAGTAAGAGGAAGTATTGTAATCGTGTCAAATTTTTCGATATCGAGTTTTCACCGGAAATATCCGTTTTGAGGTCCCCTGAGTCCAAAAAAGTGGTTTTTAGCAAATGGTCTGTGTGTGTGTCTGTGTGGTGTGTGTGTGTGTGTGTGTGTGTGTGTGAACAGCATAGCTCAAAAACGAAAAATCGTAGAAAGTTCAAACTTGATATTACGTTAAGGTATCACCATGGGATCTGACGGTGCGTTATGTGTCAATATTCCTCAACCGAAAGTACCACTTTACTAGTTGTTTTTTTTACGTTTTTGCGATTTTCTCAAAAATGGCTCCGAAGATTTCTTTAAACTTGATATATCAACTACACATACAAAGAGCTACAACTTTTATTTGAAACATTTCTCCAGAAAAATTCATTTAAGGGCACTTCTAGGGGGAGGGGTGGGGTTAGGTTTTCATCTAACTGCTGTTTCAGTATATTAGACAATTCTGTCATCTAAATATGTTTAATTAGAATTAAATAGTTGTTGAAATTCCGAGTTTGAAAAACAATAGATAACCGGAAGTGCGTTTTTACTGAAATATAATTTTCAGTTTTCTGGTATTTTCTCGAAAATGGCTCCAACGATTTTCTTTAAACCAGCGTTGTTAACTATACATATAAAGAGCTACAACTTTTATTTGAAACTTTTCCCCTGATAAATTCATTTAAGGGGACTTTTGGGGGAGGGGTGTTATGTTTTTCTTTAAAATGCTATCACAGTTGATTATACAATTCTGTCATCCAAATTGAAATAACTAGAAATTAATATATGACCCAAATTCCGAGTTTCAAGGAAATTAGTAAACCGGACAGTTTTACTGGTCAGTGTTTTCACTTTTCGACGAATTTCATTAAATTTTGTACACTTATAATTTTGAGTACTGGAGTAAGAGAAAGTTGTGTGAGTGTTTCACACCAGATTTTTTTTTTTACATAATTTAACTCCCATGAAAAAATTTGGTTATTTTCAAAGTGCATAGCCGTGCCAGAAACAGTGCTTATAACGTTGACAAAAGACAGAATTAATTAAAAAAATATTTTGATTGACAAATACTTTTTCCTAATAATACAGATAATATTAACAAAACAAAAATATCTGTAATTTATTAAACGACGCATTAAATACAGTTGAAAGCAAAAACAAAAACAAAAACAAAAACTGGGAGTGTATCAATAAAGTAGCAATCATTACAATGAAAATGACTGTATTTTTTACATAATCATTAGTTTTCTTTAACCACTTTCGGCTCTCTTTTTCAATTACTAAAGCTATCATTTCTTCTAAAGAGTTATAAAGATGCGGTTTTATTGAGTTGTGGTTAGATATAAATTATTGCTGCAGAAAATTGCATCTAAGTGAGCAATAAAAAGCTATGTTTTAGTGGAGATGATTAGGATGTACACAAATGCAACTAAAGTGTAGTTGGCTTTTTTTAGCTCTTCACCATTTTTGCTTACTCTCTAATACTTTAGCTATCTTTGTATTTTTTTTTTTTTTTTATTCTACTTAATCGTCTATTATTATCTACTTCCAACATAAAGAATTCTCTTAGCGAATCTAGTTTTTATAAGAAACGTTATGTAATGATTATTTTCGGTTTACTGTTGTTATAATTTACGATTTGTTTTTTTTTTTTTTTTTATTACTACCTTGCTAAAAGAAGGTACAAACTGTACTCTTAATGTTTTTAACTTGCCAAAAATGATTGTACGAAACATCACGAACTTTCATTGAATAATAAAATCACCGGACGTAGAAATCTTTAAAAACTTATCCCTCATTTTTCATTGATGAGTTGGCGAACTTCAATAAGATTTTTTTTACGTTATGGCTCTGATTGTTTATGGAAAATAATAAATCATTTGGAGGAAAATGTGGAGATTTTGGTCAGCTCCGTGGAAATCGAATCCGCCTTATCTTATCCATCAAATATCGTCTTCTGTGGGAAAAAAATTTGTGTACAAATAGTAGAGAAGGATATATTAATGATTATTTCGAATCGCCCGAAATGTTCGATGTGGATCTTCACTAGCATTATAAATATTAAACGTTTACTGTCTTTACAAATTTCAAAATGGATCATCATCCACTTAAATAATTTATTTATTTATTTTTCTTGATTGTCCATTAATAATCTAGAGTTTTTTTTATTAATTATCTATTTTTGTTTGTTTCAGTGCAGTGATATAGTGATGGATTACAAAATGACTTTATTATCGGCCGCCCTGTTTCCAACTTGAATATAATATGGACAGGTAAGCTTCAATCTATAAAGCTACTTATACAATTGTTTGCCCACTTTTTTTAAGTTTATTTTGCCAACTTCCTGATCGCTTTTATATAAAAGATCTCCTGCACGAGTTAGTTATTCTATGGAAATCCTTTTTTATTTTTGCCTTCTTGCCACTAGCAATTTTATGGAGCCTATTCAACGTATAAAACGCTTTGCTCTTACGAAGTAATATCTTCTTACAAACATTTCATTTTTGAAATGATTCAGTCGACGGATATTTTTTTACTAGCACTGAGGCATCAAGTGAGTGTGCCATCCAAACTCTTTAGCTGTTGCTTTGCTGTCAAGTGCATATTTTGGATCTATAAAATAATAAGCATTCTTTTAAGACAAAACGTTTCTTTTTTGCTACTACCACCAAGATCTCACCAGCGACGGCTCCAGGCGGGCTCTCGCCCAGACCCTTCTGCGCTCATCGCCGCGACCCTCTTACTCGTCAAGACATAATAGTAGTATGAAACAAGCTATATAATTAACAACATCGCAATTTAAAAAACTGCAACATGAATTAACACACAGCTTATTAACTACCTTTGTCATTGACGGCAGAGTATGGGCACGATGCTACAGCGCCATCCATTTTCAAGGCTAGTTGCTTCAAATAAGCATTTTACTAGTCATTGTGTGTTTTAAAAGTGTTCGGTACAAGTATAACCAAAATACATTCAAACTACTTGATACGTATTTTTTTTTATTTTGGCCAGTGATTATAAATCAATCAAATTTATTATCCTGGCCAATTTTAGATATTCTCCTAAGTTTACTAGACTTGTAGTTTCCATCTTGTTCGTCTTGAGTGGCAATTACTACTTTATCTGCATAGATCAAACGTATAATGATGACAATGTAATCTAAAAAAAAAACTCGCACATTCTGAGATAGGCACCTATCATCCCCTATTTTTTTGTGTCTTTCTGATTTCAGAAATTCAATCATTTTTGCAATTAGTTTTAGCCAGACACTTACCATATATTTTTACCACAACAACCAAATATTTTTACTATAATTGTCTTTATATTTTGGTAATATATTTCAAAATCAATGTATCTGTATTTAAATAATCTTGATATTTTATTTTAAATATTTAAAAACATTTCGAAGAAAAGGACCCTGATCTTCATCTGGATTCTAGGCAAAGAGATCTATGTTAAAAAAAAAACGATAATCCCTGTTTTAGAGCATCAGAGACATTTTCCGTGATAGCCTGGTTCTTTTTATAGCCATCGACCGGTTGCGGGCGTTCGCTCATCATCAGCATGTTTTTGTCAAACAGTGTAATAACATAGACTTGTATAGAGCAAATTCAATTGATATACTCTTGACACTTGAGTGTATGAACTGTATTTGCTCTGTGCAAGTCTATGTTATTGCACTGTTTAACAAAAACATCTTGATGATGGGTGAACGCCCAAAACCGGTCAATGACCACAAAAAAAAGAAGCAGGCTAACACGTAAAATGTCTCCGTTGCTTTTCAGCTGTCAATTCAATTACATAAAAGTTTGTTAAATTGAAGATCACTCTGCCCACATAGCTTTTTGCATTACGTATCCCATCGCAATACTTCCTCTTCTTATTAGAGAAGAATTCATTACCTAAACTCTCAATGTTCTTTTCAATGCCCGATTCAAGTAAATAGTACTACTATCGAATGAAGCAGTTTCCAATACGAATAAGTATTTTTCCAGTTATTTGTATTCAAATATTCATTTTAGTAAAAGTTATTTCTATACTTATTGTGATGGTTGGTTCCGCAGAGCTGGAAAGCATCAGAGACATTTTCCGTGGTAGCCAGCTTCATTTTATGGTCAAAAGACCGGTTTCGGGCGTTCGCCAATCATCAGGACGTTTTCGTTAAACAGTGTAATAACATAGACTTTGCTGAGCAAATTCAATTGATATACCCTTCATACTTGAGTGCATCAACTGCATTTGCTCTGTGCAAGTCTATGTTATTACACTGTTTAACTCATACCAGTACCAATACATTATCAACTGTATTTGACAAAAATACAATATAACTGTTTGACGAAAAAAAATCCTGATGATGGGCGAACCTTCCGAAACCGGTCGATGACCACAAAATGAAGCAGGCTATTACGGAAAATGTCTCTGATGCTTTCCAGCTCTGCGGATCCAACAAAAACCCTGTTTTAGAGGTTTAGACAACAATTGCCAGCTCTTAGCTGATAAAATTTATGTTAGTAATTTTGCTTTTTGAACTATAAGTTCGGAATTCTTTCATCCAATTTGCAACTATTGGTATAAATAAGAAATAAAAATTAAAAAAAAATAAGTTAAAAGCCAGACTGACAGTTGGATAACGCATACAAATTCAGTGGCAGTTTTAATAAATGCAACACTTGATTTTATTTCATTGTTTTTAAATGCATAGGTATATAAATTACAATAGATTATATTGACTGAATAATAATTACATTATTGTATTGACAGAATACAGTTTCTATATAAAAATAAATCTATTAAAAACCTAATTTATTATAGCCTACAATAACTTAAACATAAATTTTGATGTAAATAAATCATTTTTACACATTACATATGCCACAACAATCAGGCGGCTCGTGCCACAAATATCATTCAAGTAGTTTTACTACCTTCGTTGTTGTTATTGTATTTAATTTACAAGCGTGAAGTAGTAAAAACTTTTATTGAGTCATAAAAACTATAGAGACCCTCTTACGATGATTGTTAAAGCACATAAAGTGTTTAGTACCTAATACAGCCACCAGATGACACTATTGACCCACTGTTTTCAGCTCCCTTTCTAGTTTCTTTTACGATCGTCTAATATACTTCTTTATATTCATTGACATTCCACCATCAAAAATTTCCTTACTACCTTAAAGATGGTGACATTTATTACTATTTGACGATCTAATAAAACTGACCATAGTCAATGTAAACTACGCTGTTGTAAATATATATTTTTTCAATGTTAGCCGTTTATACTAACTAGTTTCTATTCACCATTTCTGTTCAATTTTTACATCTTTATATTAAAATTTAATTAGTTGTTTTTTATTGTTTAATTTGTGCAAAAAAATCCAGTATTGCAGATCGTATATATAATGTTATAAATAGTCTTTTCATTACTTTGTCTTATTCCTAGTAAAAGAAAGTATTCCAATCGGATCAAATTTTAGAAAATTGTAATTTTCAGCTGAAATAAATATTTTGAGGTCCTCTGAGTACGAAAAAAAATCGTTTTTAGGAACAAACTGTATGCTTGTGTGTATATTTGTGAGCATATCTATCTGTCTGTGTGTTACGTGTGGACAAAATTGTGCGATTTCTGCACAATGTTTTTTTTTTACTTTCTCTTACTCCCTAGTAAGAGGAAGTACTATAATCGTGTCAAATTTTCGACATCGTGTTTTTACTGGAAATATCCCGTTTTGAGGTCCCCTGAGTCCAAAAATGTGGTTTTTAGAAAATGGTCTGTGTGTGTATGTATGTGAACAGCATAGCTCTCTATAACGACAAATCGTAGAAAGTTTAAATTTGATATTCCGTTTAGGTATCACCGTGGGATTCGACAGTAGGTTATCTGTCAAAATTCCTCCACCACATTACTGAATGTTTTTTTTTTTTTGCGATTTCCTCAAAAATTGCTTAACGATTTTCTTGAAACATGATATATTAACTACACATACAATGAGTTTACAACTTTTATTTGAAACATTTTTCCGAGAAAACTAATTTAAGGGCACTTTTGGGGGGGAGGGGTGGGGATTAAGGTTTCCTCTAAAGTGCTATTTCACTTTTTCCTTACTCAATTCTATCATCTAAATAATATTAATTTTAATTAAATATAATTTGCGCAATTCCGAATTTAAAAAAAATTGGACAACCGGAAGTGCGTTTTTACTAGGAAGTATTTTTCAGTTTTCTGTTATTTTCTCGCTATAAAATCACCGACGTATTTCATTAAATTTTATGTACTAACTATAAAATTTGTCAATTACAATTTTGAAAAACTGGAGAGTAAGAGAGTGTTGTGTGAGTGTATCACATCAGATTTTTTTTGTTTTTACTTACTCTTGCTGCGTTAAGAGGAAGTACGGCAATCGTGCCACATTTTGGAGATTTAGTTTTTACCGGAAATACATGTCTTGAGGTCTCCTGATTGCAGAAAAAAAAAAATGTTTTTAGCGGAGGATCCGTGTGTGTAAAAAAATATAATGACGCAGGAAGCTCAAGCATATTAGGCATTCCGTTAAGGCACCACCGTATTAGACACGAAGATTTCGGACAAAATCCAGTATACTGAACGGTTACAGAAAAAACTTCATTGATCCATGCAAATATACAGCTGTTTTTATATTGCATCCAAATTGAAAAAAAAAAAAATGAAAAGTAAGTTATTTGAATTTTTAGAATCCCAGTATTTTCATGATTCCATCAGAATATCTTCAGTACCTAGTAACTTAAATTGAAATCTTCCATCTTGCTAACATAATTATAGAAAAACGTCAAAGTTATTTATTGAAGAATCTTGACAGTTGCTGGCCACCATTGCTTTTTGTTCACCTTGCATTATCTAGCAGGTAGTTGAAAAATAGCAGACCTAGTAGTTCCATGCTGAAAAATATGACAAAATGGTGTGTTAAGTGCCTTGATATTTTTTTTTCTTGCAAATAGCTTAGTGGGTTCTTCCTAAAAAATATAAAATATAATCTAGTTACAAAATATATATTTGCAAATTTTGTTTAAAAAAAAAAAAAAATTAATAAATAAATAAATTATGCAATTATAATGAAACTACATTTTTCTTAATAACATTTTTTATTGAATATTTACAACTGTTTTATAGGGAACAACAAGTAAATGTGATGTATGAACAAATAGAGAAATGACGTTAAAGTTGTGAATGATGGTCATCCAATTATGGCCATCACTAGTCGACCAATCGGTCACGTAGCCAGCGGCGCCTCAGCCGTATGTTGAAGATAAATATTTCCAGCTAAAGGGTTAGGATGTGATAGGAGTTTTTGATGGAAGCTATTGTAACGAGTTTTGGCAAGTTCAGAAAAGAAATTGGTATTTTGAAGTCATTGTGAGATAGTTAGATTACTGACCAAAAAAGGATGCGTTTAGGATATAGCTGAGGATCTTAGATTGTAGGGTCTAAATTTTGTTAATGTTAGATCGTTTTGCAGTTCCGTAAAATTCGAGTCCGTAAATCCATATGTGAACCAAAAGAGATAAGATATAGTCGTCTTTTATTGTTGAGCGTTACTTTTGAGCGTTTTGTAGAGTAGTCTCTTTAGGAGCTTGTATCTATTATTCAGTTCAATGCGTTTAATTCTTGTGTGGGAATTCCAAGTAAGTCGCTTTTCCAGGTACAATCCAAGGTACCGCACGTGGTCTGCTGAGGGAATACGTGAGTTATATAAGTAGACAGGAGCAAAAGTTTTTCATTTTAGTGTAAAGACTATGTATTTTGATTTCTGTGGACTGATTTTTATTCACCATTTTTGAAGCCAGGATTTCAAACAATTCGAGTAGGTTCAGTATGCGGGAAAAGGATTGCAGTGTCGGCTGCGAGGTGTAAATAGAGGTATTGGGATGTGAACGTAAGTCAGTTGTGTAGAGAGTATAGAGCAGGGGAGTTAAAACACTTCCTTGTGGTACTCCAACAAAGAATCGGATAAATAAAAGATTGAGAATTGCCATGAATTACTTGGAAGAATCGGTCTGTGAGATAGCAGTTAAGAATGAGACTTAAACTACATTTTAAATACATAAAATAATCAATATAAAAAAATAAGTCATTTATTTGGACATCACTAATTCATACGTTTTCTTAATTTGCATATAATTTAGATCGGAAAGCATCTCAAAAGTATGGACCTTTAAAAAAATAAAAGCAATATTTTAATTATATCATGTTTTCAAAAACACGACCAATAAGTTTATTTAAACGGACGTTTCGAACATCTTTTGTCATGAAGATGTAGGCGAGTTAAATAAATAAACTGTATAGATTTTTGATGATGATTAATTTTAAATGATTCAATGAACTGTTAATTTATTTATATTAAAAAAAAATGGTAATAAGCGAGAAATTAGACGAAGAATTATTATAGTAGGCGAGAGAAAAAAAGAACAGTTAATGGGATAATAAAAGTGACAAATTTGCTTCAAGTTTTGAATCTTTACACAAATTTACTTAACGAGAATGTTATAAACTGTAGCCCCGGAGCAGTGCCTACACGAAAAACGAAGATTTGATTAACGTCACGGATTCCCCAGAAACACCAAAATCAATTTTTTTGGGAAAATATACGTCTATATTTGTGCAACTAGCATTCATGATTAAAGGATACAATCTTTGTAGCTGTTTTTCTCTAGAAAATTTCAAAATATTTCTTAAACTACTTTGTAAAATCGTATCTGCGGTTGACCTATTTTCTTTTGAATTCTTGCAAAGTTTTTTTTTTTAATATTATGTATATCATAGAATCAAATTTTATAGTGGTGTAGCATTTTGAAGAAAGCTTAACGTTGCCATTATAATTATAAAATAATTTCGCACCATCGGTTGGTTGATTTATTTTGACCAAAACCTTCGTGTCAGTACAATTCAAGTTTAATTAATAGTCAAACAAGTTTTTATGCTTCCAGCGATTTATTGTTTTTAATATATTTTTATTCCCATATTTAAACCATTCGCAAAAAAAAAAAAACAATTTTTTCAGACCGAGAGGCCTTTAAACATGTATTTCTGTTGAAAAAACAATAAATTTCAATCATTTATCAGTACTTTCAGAAAGTAAAAACTATGAGGATGAATGTATTTATAAGGATGACTATATTTATAAGGATGAATTTAAATATTAGGATTAATGTAACTATTACACAATCAGAATTAACAAACTAATGTATCTAGCAAATGGCTGTGCTAATGAACTAGCAAAAATATAGTAAAGTAGCGTTAAATTGAAATGAAAATGTTAAGATACTATTAGTTTTTTTTTTTTTTTTTTTTAGAGTTGATTCGTTCCAACAATCTACGGGTGTTTCAAAATTAAACGGCACCATTTTAGGTATGTGTTCTCTATAGCATAAAATAATACAAAAGTTCATATATAGTTTTAAATCAATTTATTACAGAGATATTAAGGTTAATGGATTATTTATCGAAAGTCCAAAAGTGTAATACTAACAATTGCATACCGTAATTAACAATTGCATATAGATTATTTGTTGACAGTTAGTTTAAACATGTGTGCCTGTTCTGTGAGTGACAGTAGATATTTTAGT
Organism: Triatoma infestans; assembly: GCA_011037195.1. Lineage (NCBI taxonomy): Eukaryota > Metazoa > Arthropoda > Insecta > Hemiptera > Reduviidae > Triatoma > Triatoma infestans. Next base: position 47,693 of record JAAEAF010004354.1, read on the forward strand.
ATTTTGTGTATTATATGGGAGACGCCACAAATTTGTTCACTTTTTCAGAACAAATAGACATGCTTTTAACTTATGGCGAGTTACATAAAAATTATGTTGCTGCTGTTCGAAGTAACATGAAAAAAAGTTCCCAACCGAAACAAATAAAACTGAAATTGAAAGAAGTCTTAGAGAAAATGGCACATCTAAAGTCTGTACGAGTAAACGCTGGTCGACAAAGATTTCGGCGAACTGCAAACTTTGAAGAAGAAATACAGGAAGGTGTTCAGTTATCGCCTAGTACTAGCACCAGAAGATTGTCACTTCGTTTCGATATTTCCTCTACCAGTGTATGGCGAACACTGCGCGAACAAAAATTGTGTCCATTTCACATTACGTATGTGCATAATTTGTTACTACAAGCTTTATAGCAAATGCAATTTCTCTCAGTAGTTAATTCGATCAATAAACACGAGATTCTTACTTTCCAAGTTGTCTGCTGGTTACCGATGAATCTTGCATTACAAGAATTAGAATTACTAATTTTCGAAACACCCATACTTGGGACGAAGAAAACGACTGCTACCTCACATTACCAACATACCTTTTCTTTCATTAAATGTGTTCAGTTAACTCCTAGTTCTAGCAAGAAGATTGTCAGTTCTGTATGTCATTATTGTGGTCTTCTTGGCGACAATCTAATCAGCCCCTTCTTTTCGCCACCGAGGCTTTCAGGAATATCATACTTGCATTTTTTTTGCAAAATAATCTTTATGAGCTTCTAAAAGATATTCCGCTTGCCAATAGGCAAAGGCTTTGGTTTATGCATGTCGGTGCTCCAGCTCACTATTCTCATACTGTGACTGAGTATTTATTACTTTTATTGATATTTACAACTGCAAAAATACACTGCAACAAGTAAATTTGTTAAATGACAATCTTAAATAACAGGAGTGTGGATTGGAGAAGACATCCAGCGATGGCACTCCACTATCCTGAGTTATTCTACAAGCTGGTCACGGGGCCATATTCTCTTCAGCCGCCTGCATGGATTGTCGGGAATAGTGTTTGAAGAAGCTGGTGAATTAAAGGAATAGGATGAGCAGTTGTGGATGAATGGAATTTAAGGAAACGAGTTTTGGCTAGATGGTTAACGAAAGGAATGTTTAGATAGTGGATTGGTTTAAAGAATTGGATAGTGAGGTTAGCAACATAGTAGGGTGCATTGACAATTTTTCGAAGGATTTTTAATTGAAATGACTGGATACGACGGGAATTGGAACGCTTGGTTGTTCCCCATATTTCTAAGCCATATGACCATATAGGTCTCACTAGTAGTAGGTAGAGAAGTCTATTATTTTGTAATGTGAGTTTGGATCGTCTGTCTAGTAGTCTTGAGAGTTGTCTGAACCGTCTGTTTAGTTCAAGTCGTTTGCGCCTAGTGTGGGGGATTCCAAGTCAGTCTTTTGTCTATCTGGAAACCCAGGTAACATACGCTATTTACGGGAGAGATTAGAGTATGGTTAATATGGATCGATGGGAGGATTTTTCTACCCAGTGTAAATATGATGTATTTACTTTTTTGTGGGTTAACTTTTATTTTTCATTTTAAGAGCCAAGATACCAGTTGAAGGATATGTTCTTGTAGAGGGCGATGACTGATTATTTAAACGCAACATATGATAACCGATAGGTTGGTCGAAACAGATGTTAAATGGGACGATTCCCAAACTAATGCTGTTAGATTATTTTCTGTGGGGCTGGATGAATCTTGATTTATTGTACGTTCATTGGCAGGGAGGAAGAGTTAAGGAATCGAAACGTGGAAGCCAGCCGCAGCTAGTATCAAGCATTTGATGCTATAAGAAGTGCCAAAGAAGTATGGATTCGTCACGCTGAATGCTGCATTCAACAAAACGGTGGCCACTTTGAATAATTGTTGTTGAATAATTAATTATTGTTTGTTAAATAAATAATCTTTTTACCACAATACTCTGTAATTAATTGATTAAAAAAAATATGTGTATATGAACTTTTATGTTTGTTTTTTTTGGTACAGAACACATCCTAAAATATGGCCTTGCAATTTGTGAAACACCCGGTGAATAATTTATTATAGGATAAAATGACTGTTTTACAGATGCAAAGGCCATTGATGTTGTGCACCTTTCAAAATACAAAAAAAAGAAAAGTAAAAACTCAAAATTTGACGGCCATTGTATATAGAAAATAAAAAAAAAACTTTAACAAGTTTGGATACTAATGTTGTGTAATTAGTACAATCGAGTCCTTCCTATGATTAATATGTAAACAAAAGGAGTACACTTCTCTTTAGTAACATTTTTATGGTAAGAGGGAATGGATGCCGTTTTTACATGGTTTAGCTGTATATTCGTGACCAGTCTATCAGCAATAGTTAGCACGGCACTTATCTACTGGCTTATTCACGGCCTACAAATCTAATCAGTCCATAGAATTCCCTTCTTTTCGATCTTGAGCACTTCGACATTATTATTATTTCTTCATTTTAATATGATGTTCTTTCATTAATCAGTAGGTTCACCATTATCAAAAATAAATTAGCTTAATATTTTGTTAAAGTGTAGGTCAGTCTTTTAGACAGTATCCTTCGAGCCAAGTTAATTGGGAAAAACCATATTCAGAACCCTAAATAGGCATTAAGTTTAGCTTGATGGAACATTTGTCCCAAATCGTGTGCTTAAAATCCTGCATCCACCGCAAAGATAGTCTGGATGATGCTTACTATATAAGAGTGAGAAGTATTTTTCACGACAGCTTTATTGAACCTCGTACAACTGCTAAAAATATATTGCATTATTGCCTTCATAATCATTCAGCTGACTTAAACATGACATTCTTAACATTTCTAAAACATGGGAATGGGCGTGGCAATGAGACATCCAGCAACAGGCATTTGGTCACCACTTCAGGCAAACAGTGAACTAGCTCAAGTAGGAGCAACGGCTGGGGTTGCTGGAAATCAGTTGCATTCAAAAGCCTCGTTATCAAAATTGATTAAGCCTTTGAAAAAAGCTAGTTAATGAAAGAAGCTCAGTGGTGCATAAAGTTAAGGGCTGAAGCCAGGATGAGCTATACTGTGGATTTACATGAATGGAAAACCTTTAGAGTAAACGAAGCGGCTGAGATGGTTATTTACTGTCCGATATGCTTGTAAACATCTATCAAATGAAGTTGGTTTAATAAAGTGAAAACCAGTCTATATTCTTATAACAACTTTTTTTTTTTTAAATACTGGTTGAAAAGTAAGAATTCAAATAAATGTTAAAATAAAATTATTTACAGATGAATTTATAAAGAAAATATTCAATAAATTATGTAACCTACGCACCAAAATAAAATTTAATTAATCGCAATTTGAATGACCTGTGCTAATTTATTGCAATACACTTTTGAATAATATTGAAAATAATCTATGAATATTTACGCAAAATGCTGAAGTTAATTTTCTCTTTTATTTAAACATAAATTAATTTAAATTGATGGAATCGATGAGTTGACACTAGAGCCATAGTTGATTTGTTGAAAGTTTGTAGGTCAGTCTGTATGACTCATTACGCAGCACCCAATGAGAATCCACTAAACGTAATAAATGGTAATAAAGAATACCTGAATTTTCCTTCAAAATATGATTTTAACAGTCCAGTATGATGATCAATTCTTGAAAATATTTTAAAATATTCCAGTTAGGTTGATGAAAACTTCAGAATAGTATTTCAATGTTCCCCCACTCTGAGAACGAACTCTTCATAAATGTATTATAAGGTGATGCAGATTGATGGCCAAAATCTTTAATGGTGTTTTAAATTATTTAGAACAGAGCACCAATTTAAAATATCCAGAACGGAGGACCAAAATGTTTGGGATAAAGACGGTTTGGAGTTCCACAATGGGTAGCTCAGAGAAAAGATTGGTGCTATGATAAAACAGATATATTTCCACTATAACTTCACTTTAACAAATGACAAATTGATGATGATGATGATGGTACGTTTAATTTGTTAAGTTTTACAAATGATATAACATACATAGAGTTGATGGCGGTGGAGATCGTACTCGCACGAAAACTACAGTGATACTAACTAACTTACATGACAACAGTACAGGGTAGCACAGGTCAAAGTTTGTTAGAAATTCAGATACAAAATGCTGGTGTGAACGAGTGTGTGTGTGTCTGTATGTACATATGTGCGTGTGTGTTTGTTTGCTACACAGATTCTTCTTTTCAACCTTTAATTTTACGATGAATATTAAAATTTATAACTTACTGCTTTACTATTATTAAAAATATATCACTTGTACGTACCAGAAGCCATTGAAAGAAGTCTTAGAGAAAATGGCACATCTAAAGTCTGTACGAGTAAACGCTGGTCGACAAAGATTTCGGCGAACTGCAAACTTTGAAGAAGAAATACAGGAAGGTGTTCAGTTATCGCCTAGTACTAGCACCAGAAGATTGTCACTTCGTTTCGATATTTCCTCTACCAGTGTATGGCGAACACTGCGCGAACAAAAATTGTGTCCATTTCACATTACGTATGTGCATAATTTGTTACTACAAGCTTTATAGCAAATGCAATTTCTCTCAGTAGTTAATTCGATCAATAAACACGAGATTCTTACTTTCCAAGTTGTCTGCTGGTTACCGATGAATCTTGCATTACAAGAATTAGAATTACTAATTTTCGAAACACCCATACTTGGGACGAAGAAAACGACTGCTACCTCACATTACCAACATACCTTTTCTTTCATTAAATGTGTTCAGTTAACTCCTAGTTCTAGCAAGAAGATTGTCAGTTCTGTATGTCATTATTGTGGTCTTCTTGGCGACAATCTAATCAGCCCCTTCTTTTCGCCACCGAGGCTTTCAGGAATATCATACTTGCATTTTTTTTGCAAAATAATCTTTATGAGCTTCTAAAAGATATTCCGCTTGCCAATAGGCAAAGGCTTTGGTTTATGCATGTCGGTGCTCCAGCTCACTATTCTCATACTGTGACTGAGTATTTATTACTTTTATTGATATTTACAACTGCAAAAATACACTGCAACAAGTAAATTTGTTAAATGACAATCTTAAATAACAGGAGTGTGGATTGGAGAAGACATCCAGCGATGGCACTCCACTATCCTGAGTTATTCTACAAGCTGGTCACGGGGCCATATTCTCTTCAGCCGCCTGCATGGATTGTCGGGAATAGTGTTTGAAGAAGCTGGTGAATTAAAGGAATAGGATGAGCAGTTGTGGATGAATGGAATTTAAGGAAACGAGTTTTGGCTAGATGGTTAACGAAAGGAATGTTTAGATAGTGGATTGGTTTAAAGAATTGGATAGTGAGGTTAGCAACATAGTAGGGTGCATTGACAATTTTTCGAAGGATTTTTAATTGAAATGACTGGATACGACGGGAATTGGAACGCTTGGTTGTTCCCCATATTTCTAAGCCATATGACCATATAGGTCTCACTAGTAGTAGGTAGAGAAGTCTATTATTTTGTAATGTGAGTTTGGATCGTCTGTCTAGTAGTCTTGAGAGTTGTCTGAACCGTCTGTTTAGTTCAAGTCGTTTGCGCCTAGTGTGGGGGATTCCAAGTCAGTCTTTTGTCTATCTGGAAACCCAGGTAACATACGCTATTTACGGGAGAGATTAGAGTATGGTTAATATGGATCGATGGGAGGATTTTTCTACCCAGTGTAAATATGATGTATTTACTTTTTTGTGGGTTAACTTTTATTTTTCATTTTAAGAGCCAAGATACCAGTTGAAGGATATGTTCTTGTAGAGGGCGATGACTGATTATTTAAACGCAACATATGATAACCGATAGGTTGGTCGAAACAGACCTGTTAAATGGCCACGACGATCTCCCAAACTAATGCTGTTAGATTATTTTCTGTGGGGCTGGATGAAGTCTATGATTTATTGTACGTTCATTGGCAGGGAGGAAGAGTTAAGGAATCGAAACGTGGAAGCCAGCCGCAGCTAGTATCAAGCATGTCCTGATGCTATAAGAAGTGCCAAAGAAGTATGGATTCGTCACGCTGAATGCTGCATTCAACAAAACGGTGGCCACTTTGAATAATTGTTGTTGAATAATTAATTATTGTGTTGTTAAATAAATAATCTTTTTACCACAATATCTCTGTAATTAATTGATTAAAAAAAATATGTGTATATGAACTTTTATGTTTGTTTTTTTTGGTACAGAACACATACCTAAAATATGGCCTTGCAATTTGTGAAACACCCGGTAGAATAATTTATTATAGGATAAAATGACTGTTTTATATAGTTCAGATGCAAAGGACCATTGATGTTGTGCACCTTTCAAAATACAAAAAAAAGAAAAGTAAAAACTCAAAATTTGACGGCCATTGTATATAGAAAATAAAAAAAAAACAAGTTTAACAAGTTTGGATACTAATGTTTTTAATTGTATAACTTCAAATAAAAAGTAATTAGTACAATCCTGATAAAAATTTGTCCTTCCTATGATAAGAATAATATGTAAACAAAAGTAAAATAAATAAAATTTATAACTTAATAAATCCTTCCCGAGAGAGAGAGAAAAAAACAAAAGAAAAACAATACACTTCTCTTTAGTTGAACGTTTTTTTGTCTTGTTTTTTATTTTTATGGTAATATTAGAGGGAATGGATGCCGTTTTTAGATTGAAATTTAGGACATGGTTTAGCTGTATATTCGTGACCAGTCTTTCATCAGCAATAGTTACCTCCTCTCCAGCAGATAGTTAAGGATTGTGTCGGCACTTATCCTACTCCATCTCATCAATATTCACTCTGAGCTTATTCACGGCCTATTTGATTGATTATCACTTTAATCTAGTGCTCTATCTCTCCTTCTCACTCTCTATTACTAAAAATGTCCATAGAATTCTGTTGTCCTTCTTTTTTTTCTTTTCAACGATCTTGAGCACTTCGACATTATTATTATTTCTTCATTTTAATATGATGTTCTTTTATCATTAATCAGTAGGTTCACCATTATCAAAAATAAATTAATTTACTTATATATTTATTGCTTAATATTTTGTAAACATAAAGTAGTAGCACTTTAGACAAAGATCAGTAATCTTTTACAAAAAAAAAAAAACTTAATAAATTGTGTTCTTTCACAGTATCCTTCGAATTTCCTACATCGCCAATTATTTCCATCTAAATTATTTTCCTATTTTTTTTATCAGTACCAGAACTAATTGGGAAAAACGATAGTGTACATATCCATGAAAATTCATCTAAAGAATATTTGGAGAAAGGAGAGTGTACGTTTTCCTAAATAAAAAAAAAAGCTGTAATTTCATTAAGTTTAGATTATCCCAGTTGATCTAAAATTCAATACAAACAAACATTTCGTAAAAAAAAACTATAAATTTAACGAACATTTGTCTTAAATCTTGTAAACTGGAGTAAGAGAAAGTCGTGTGAGTGTTTCACACCAGATTTTTTTTAAAATCTATAATAGTGTATTTTTTTTGAACGGAAAACTAACAAATATTTTCTATCATCTAAATATATAAAAATTCAGCATCCATATGTTTGTGGCCGCAAAACTTGAAAAGTAGTCGATGGATTTACTTGAAATTTTTACACAACGTTGCATTACTATATAAGAGTGTTTACATATACTTTTTATTCCGAAGTTCTCACGGAAACAGGAAATTCCGAGCGTTTCACGAGTTTGGCAGAAATAGACCAATTCAGACGCGTTGCGATGGGGGCTCACTCTTTGAACCTCTTTCTTAACTACTTATAAGTACCTCTATTCCGAAGTTTCCACGGAAACGGGAAATTCCGAGCTAAAATCCGTTCAAACGGCTATATTGCATTAGCACTTGCTTCTTCAGGTATTGCTGCTATGTTGATGAAAGGAGGTAAAACAGCGCATTCAGCTCTTAAACTATCATGACTTAAACATGCACATCACAGAAAATCCAACATGTAACATTTCTAAAACATCAAAAATGGGAAAGGTTCTTCGGGCGTGAAAAATCATTGTATGGGATGAGTGTACAATGACTCACAAGAAGTTATTGGCAGCATTAGAGACCATACATTGAAAGACTTGCGAAATAATCAGGCTCCATTTGGTGGAGCATTGTTGTTATTAGCCGGTGACTTCAGGCAAACGCTTGCAGTGATACCTCGCTCAACACCAGCTGATGAATTGCATGCCTGCTTGAAATATTCAACTCTTTGGAGCACAGTAAAAAAAATTCTTTTTAACAACGAATATGAGAGTTCAACTTCAAAACGATCCTACAGCTGCCATATTTTCAAGACAACTCGGTAACGGCACTGCTCCTACAAATCCGGAAACGGGAAAAAATCACCTTCCCATCTAATTTTTGCAACATTGTACATTCAAAAGAAGAATTAGTAGACAAGTTATTCCAAAGCATCGAAACAAATTATCAAAATCACGCATGATTAAGCCTAAAAATCAGACTGAGCCACAGCGAAGCGTGGTCGGGTTAGCTAGTAAAACATAATGAGGAAAATGATAGCTCAGTGGTTAAAACAATTAACTCCCACGCATAAAGTACGAGTCCAGATATGCTATTTTCTTTTCCTAGGAGCCTCTACAGCTTACTGTCTGGTGATGGATTGTGTTGTCTGTAGCGTGAGAACACTGTCCAAAGCCGGCAGTGCACTGAGAAGGCTCCGGGCTCCAATGACCATAGATATATTAAATTTAAAAAAAAATATATATATGAATAATTTAGGTAATGTGCAGTTCACACATTCATGTAAGTTTACTAAATGATAACTAGACCATTTACATGAATTTTTAAATATCCTAATGAATCCCCGAAAGGAAAGAGAGAAATGGACTAGATATGTTTTCAGGGATATTGGACATTAGATTGACTGACACCACTAATTATAGGACCTAGACTAGATAGACTAGATATGTTTGCAGGTTATCTCAGCCGTACAATACTTACATTGACTGACATTACTAAGAATTGATTGTCCTGCAGAAATAGTTGATATATGCAACTACTTGGGTTTGGCAAACTCATAGGCGAACACTGAACACACAATCATGCACACACAAAATACATTCACACACACACACACACACACACACACACACACACACACACATACACACTTATTAACAATTTCATATTTTGGACTTTATATCGAGAGTAAAAACACTGGTACTTCGGGGAGCCATAATAGAACTTTGAAGTCACAGTGAATTTAACTTTATAGCCAACCACTTCATATTCAAACATCCATAAATCATTATCAATTATTTTTCAATATATTATATTATTTCCGTAGATCTTCCGTAAATATTTTGTTTTGCTTAAATATAAGGAATTAGGTTAGCGACCTAAACAAGCGAAAATGATCATTTCTATTATAAATTTGGAGAAGTTCACTTGGTCATTAGCCAACAGATAAGAGGCGCTAAGCTAATATAATCGATACTTAAATATGTGAATGGGTCTGCAATGCTGGTTAAGATTAGGGATTTTACCCATCGTGGTATACATAATTATGTTGTTCCTGACCGGCTTCTCCTTCATCGTCAGAATAAGGCTTTCAAATAAGTGGTGACTTTTGCTACCATGATGCGCTACTAACAGTAGCTTCCCAGTTTTTCTCTTGATGCTAGACCAACACCTTCTTTGCCTTCATGGAATCGAAAACTGAATTCTCTCATTAAAGGCGAATGTGCTAGAACTACGCTGTGAGGGCGCTAAGTTTGTAAAGCCTGGGAATGATGTGCATGAGAGCAGCAAAAATAAAATAACATTAGACGAAGTTCCTAGGTCAATACATGGAGACAGTGCCGATTGATGTCAGGGGCAATAAAATCTTAATCAAATCCTCAATAAGGAACAATACTTCTTCCTTTGAAAATAATGAGTATTTTAATGCTATACAAATACAAGTCAAGTAAAATTACTATAAATATGGATAACGACTAAAATAAAAAATAATAATGTTAGTGACAATTGATTTATAACATCATACTAACAGAAACCCTTATTAATAATAAAAGTAAAAAGTAATTCTATCTTTTTTTGAACTAAATGAACAAACTACTTGTCCAAACTGTTCAGATTGTAGCTTAGCTTCCAAAACTACGTCACACTCTCGAAGCCATTTCATCTCTCCAGCTTGAGGTTGACGATCTTCAGGTCTTCTACTTTTCTGGTCTCTTGGCGTCTGTACTAACGACTTACTAAACAGTTGGACCGTAGTCCTTCATTCGTCTGACGAACAGCTGTAAAATACAAGTCTAGCAAGGGATCTGCCTACTGAAATATGTTACTTTCTAGACGTCACCAGTCGCAGTGAAACCAACTTGAACAAAAAAAAGGAAAATAATTCTACTAAACCTAAACCCCAGATGCCTGCATCTGAATCTAATTTTTAACTCACATTTCTTTCTTAATGAATTTTGTTACTAATTTAGATAAATGTTTAGTTATTTTACAGATTCATTAGCTATCGTTTTTTTTTTTTTTTTGTTTATTCTAAGTTTCTAAGTTTTATCATAATAACAGAATAACTCCACTTCTACGCATTTCTTAGTCTTTCATACGAACGTTTTGCCACATTAAAACAATATATTTTGTCCGCCACTTCTTTTTAAAGAATCTTATAAAACTACAATAAATTATAAAAAAGGATTAGTAATACAAATAATTTTGACGATGTATTTGTAAATTGTTTCTTATACTAGCCTTTCGTGCGTTCTTTAGATCCCAGCCTATTCATATAGTGGAGTACCGTTAAATTCGTGCGTTTCGTATCTGTAATTATAGTTGATTTAGTCGGCCCCCATGTAATTGCAATTGTCCGTTATGTTTTTGGGGGAAATTATTCAACAATACTAGTATTAAAATATTTTCCATCATATTGGGAGAATTATTTAATTTTTTTTTTCGTTTAAGGTTTTTTTTTTTTTATATATTTCTCAACTGTTACTGATAATAAAAATATTTCAAATTATACTCATGAACGAACCATCTGCGTAAATAAAAGGATGTTAACATTTTTTTAAATGATTTGATTGAAAATATTAAATTTTTTAAATATTGTCCATAATTCACAGGTAATTTTAACATTTGCGTTTAGGCTCATTTGAAGTTTAGTGTTTATGTGTGTTTGTGTGAGAGTTTATCGGTCTCTCTCAATGTTCTGTGTGTTAGAAAAAAACGAAAAATCGTCAGTATTTCAAACCTAATATTCCATTCAGACGCTACTAGAAGAACAACGAATAATGAATGAATTTACTTATCTCATTATTTAATTTTTTCCTATTTTTCTCTAAAGTGGGTTTTATAATTTTATTAAAAATCTTGGAAACCAACTAAATATATAGAAATATAAATATAGCTTTACTCCAAACATTTGTGGTAAAAATAATTTAATAGGATTTCTGGAGTATACTCGTAAATTGCTACTTCTGTACACTGTCCGCTTTCACCAGTTACATTCAATTAAGGGTTATTCAATTTAAATATTTTGTAAAAACTCTCCAGTTTGAAGGAAATCAGTCAACTAGAAGTATCACTTTACTGATTGGATTTTAAAAGTTCCCTTACTTTTTCGTAAATGGCTCTATCGATTTTCTTTAAACTACTACTCCAACTGATGTATAAGGATCTACAACTCGAAATTCAGTTGTGACATTTTGACATTATTTAACATTATACAGTGGTAGATCCTTGCAGTAGCATAACTGGCACTTTCGAGGAAAGCTGGACATTAGCCTTCCTCGAGCATCAGCCTTCCCAAGAAACTTCTTAAAAAAAAATAAAAAATAAAAAAAAAATTTTTAAATGTGTTACTTTCGTTTGAGTAATTTGGAACGTTAATTTCCTGTTGGTTCCGCAAGTGACACCCAAAAGGAGGAAAACATTGGTACTTGCTGCAAGTTTCCGTCTTTGAGTTATGCTTTCCGAATCCATACAAACACACACCATACTCAGGGTATGACAGTGAACATCTTCTTCTTGTTTACCAGTCCGTTAAGGTTGCCAAGAATCAATCATGGATTGCTAAGGATCCCTGTCATTGTAGTTTAAGGATCCCTATTATCTCCTATCAGTCAGTACTTGTTGGATATCTTGTAGCTGGTCTTTTAAATTTCTTAAAAGAGGCATTCAGCCCAAAGCATTTCTTCGGCCATCTAGCTCTATGCGACGTACATGGCTGTACTGACAAGAATTTTCTGCTGTGAACCCTCTGGACTACATCTTCTTTAATCTGAAGTGTCTCCTTAATCTGGACATTGCTTACCTTTTCTAGTCTCGATATTTTAGATTCTGCGCTTGTTTCTTTGCGAATGACCAGACTTCGCACTCGTATAGCATAAAGCTTTCGATTATGGCTTATTTGTCTCTTCTTACTCGGTTGTTGCACGGCACAAAATTCAGCATTTTGAAAAGCTCTTCACCCTCTCTAGACTAGGACTTTTGTCGTAGTGACTATTACTGTAGAGCACTGATTTTAAGATATTGAATAGATCCACCTTCCTAACGAATTCACTATTCGTTAGACAGAGAACTTCTTCATTCATTCTTCGACCACCAGATATTCAGTTTTGCTATTGTTTATTTTCGGCCCCCAAGTAGCATATTTTTTTATATATATTTTTTAATGCTTTTATCATACCACAGCCCGCCATGATCTTAAGTGATAATAACCGGATCGCTCGCAAATTGTCATAAAAACAGTTACTCCTCATTTACAGACACTGCTTTTTCAGCCACCTCCCTATTCCATAACTTCAATCTTCTATATTTTGAAAAGAAGAATATGGATCATACCAGCATGCCTGTTTCAGGCATTTTCAGAGGGCAAGAACTGTTCCGAAAACCAAGACCCATCATTAATACAGTAATTTCTTCCATGCAGGAAGCATAGTCATATTCATCAGGGATACGTCTATACATCTAAAAAGACTTTATAAAGATTTGACACAATTGTAAAACATACTTCCTACCAGAGCAGCAAGAGTAAGAAAAATGAAATTTATTTAGGAAAAATTACATATTAAAATTTTTGTAATTAATAATGAATGATTTTTTTGCATCGAAGGTTATCTAGCAGTCATTAATATTTTATTGAATTACGGTAAAAATTCAGCTAATTGTAGTTTAATAACATTGAGAATTATTATACAGCTAATTTAGAAAGGTCCTTATCAATGCCATTAACTATTTATTGCAAAGCTCTTCAACTTATTAAGTTTGCTTTTAAGGATAAACTTTTTATTACTTACAATTTTTATTGACTTGTTTCTGGTTTCTGACTTGTCAGATAATTCCATAAGGAACTACTTGATTCTGTTCTTTTTTTTTTTTGCTCGTTTCTCCTTATAAGCAAAGTATTATTTTCTATTCGTTTTTTATTTATATATTTATTTATTTCTTTGAGAGAATCGCGTAAGTAGAGCCTTTATTAGGATGGTGTAATGTAATGGTGAGATGTGTGTATAGGTAGCTTGTGGCGTGAGCGTGTTAGTGAAAAGGGCTTGCATATATTTTGGAGATATTAGTAATAAGAATAATTGAGAAAGCACTGTTTTATAAAATAAATTATTCTGTTAAAATAATAACTACAACTTATTTGATATTATAAGCTTATTTAATATTTTGTGAAACTGGCACTGATACTAAGAGAACAATTCCTGAACTGTTCTGTTCTGGCTTTGGAAGCAGAATTACGACTGTCTTGCTTGAAGGCTGAAGTCTGACTGTTCGAAGGAATGCTCTCTAACAAAGCAGTTGGCCAAGTCGCATTGTATTAATTTTGTGCCTTTGTTTCCCTACCAGCAATGACCCCAATTTACAGTACCTGACTCTGAAATACACTCTTTTTGAAGTTAAATTTACTATTTAATATATTTTACAAAACTATTTATTTTCATTGCTTTCTTCCACTACAATGGAATAAAATTCACCCAGCTGGTCATAAAATACAAATAATCATCTTTAATTTATCTTCTTAGCCTGCTGCTTTTTTGTTTTGTTTTTGTTCTGTCCGCTTTCAGGTGTTGTCAAATTTTCAAGGTAATTGTGGAACAGCTGGAAACAGATTGACAATTTCCATTTAGCCTTAATCACGGCAATTGCTCCTTGGGCTATGCGCTTGCATCTTTCCAGTTTATTAGACCTCCCAGCTTAGTTAGACTTCGAATCACACTAAGTACCACTTCAGTCTAAGAAGTGTTCTTCATTTATCTATTTTTCAGTTTTTTTTATTCGCTTAGAAACGCTTATTGAGGTCGTACTAATATTGGCAGATTTTCTTCTACAAAATTCTGGAATTTATTGAAATTACACTCTTATAACATAACTGTTTTATAAGTTTTATTTCAAGAGTAACGAAAAAAAAATTTTTGTCTGAAAATACCATATTAAATTTCGATTTTTTTTTTTCTAAATTAGTTACAATCAAAGAATTTTCAGAGCAAATACTAATAAGAATATAATACAAATATTTTCAATAGATGTCTAACTAACTGCCAGATCAGTTAATTGACAAGTCAAGACTCAATTGAAAATCATGCATAATGTGTCGAAACGTTGAAATGTGAAAAATGCTGTAAACAAAAATAAAAGAAGAAAAAATTCCGAAAGGCTGAAAAATTGGTATATAATCATTCAATACATCAAAATTGAATAAAAAAAAATTAAAACTATAAATTAGGTAGGTAAGCAATCCACAATAATAGGTTTATAATATGTTATCTGCACTAGTTTCTCCTTTTATATTTCTCTTAAAACGATTCTGCCAATATCTCCAAAATAAAATTGGTATGATAATTATAAAGAAATGGTAAAAAAAATAAAACTGTTTAATATAGTTAGTTAGTAGTATAGCTGTCTAACTATCTGATCAATCAATTGACAAGTCAAGATTCTCTTGAAAATCACGCATAAAGCAATCGAAACGTTGGGATGTGAAAAATGCTGTAAAAAAAAAATAAAAATAAAAAATTCCAAAAGGTTGAAAAATTGTCTGAATATAATGAATGAATTGGTTGAATAAGCTACTTTCGATTATGCTACAGAAATTAGGGAGCGTGTGATAAGACTTGACGTGGTGAAGTTCACACTAGAAGATTTAGGGAGAAGAAAGTCTCTTAGAGAGGAGGCTTTTAACGAATGGGAGGCGTCCTCCATTATAAGGAAGTACCGAAAGCCAATAGTTCCATAAATGGCAAGCTTATGTTTACCGTCTCCGAGTGGCCGAATACCCTCAAGCTAAATATAAATTATGCCGCCCTGTGGCGGCATCAGGAATTGGCCGAAGTAGTCTGGGAGATGTTGGGACCCTCTGCCGCAGGTGCGGCCGGGAGACAGAAACACTATAGCCCATGTTTTGGGCAGTTGTCCATATAACATGCTTCTAGTCACACGCCGCCAGCATAACGTGAAACACTGGGATCTCCGATAAGTTGAGAGAAATAGGGTACGTTTGTATGAGGAAATGCATTGCGTCGATACCGATGGGCCAACGCGTTATGCTGACATAGTAGCTTTCCTAAAGAGGAGTAAAGAGGAATTTATTGTTGATCCTACGATAAGGTTTGAGACGAACGACCCAAAGCAGGCGGAGAAAGTGGATCAGGAGAAGAAGGGAATATATGATAAATGTACTCCCTTCCTTGAAGAAAAATTTCGCGAAGAATATGGCGAGCGGCAGTATGCTATTGTAGGATTGTGATTTTGGAACACGGGGAACAATCTCCACAGAAACTGCTGACTTCTTCAGAAAACTGTGCATCCATTCCACTTGCTTCCACAATCTTGCAGAGTCGATCATTATCGTCTCTTTAGGTATTGTCCACCATCACATATACGGTGTTTAGCTCTTACCAGCATAATCATATCTTTTGACTTCTACCTGTACTAATAACCAAGACTGTTTTATGTCTTATTTTCTTTTATTGTTTATATGTTTATATTTATTTTAAATTATCTATATTCTGACTTAGACATTTTTATCATAATATTTTTACCTTCACGCTAAATTTGTTATTAATTTTATTCTGCTATACTACCTTTTTTGTTTATTTAATGTTGATAATTTCCTAATATTAAGTGGATGATCTATAGTTACTTTTATATTGTGCCCGTTTTTGAGGTCAAATTTAATATCTTTGACTGATTATGTAAGCTGTGTTTGAGCAAACCAAATATTTGTTGTTGTGGTAGTTGGTTCCGCAGAGCTGGAAAGCATCAGAGACATTTTCCGTGGTAGCCTGCTTCATTTTGTGGTCATCGACCGGTTTCGGGCGTTCGCCCATCTTCAGGATGCGTTATTATATATAACGCAGCCTTATTTATTATATATATTATTTTAATAACGCATCCTGAAGATGGTGAACGCCCGAAACCGGTCGATGACCACAAAATGAAGCAGGCTACCACGGAAAATGTCTCTGATGCAAGCCAAATATAGTTGGCCAGAACCACTTGCATTGTTTAGTTCAATGAAGTGTTTCTCTTCATTGAATCAAACATCTTTAATTCCCAGCATAAATACTTCAGGTTTACGTTAGGAATTTAATACAGAACAAATAGAAAATGAAATTTTAAAATAAATGTATTGGAAAATTCTATTATGTCACCCCACAAGACACAGGCGTATTGGTTTCTTTCTTTTTGCAAAAAATGTTTGATATTTCCTTCCATTTACTTCAAATAAAAATCAACACATGCCTAGGGCACATGTATTGTTGAAATAACACTTGGGGTTGTAGAAATAAAGAAGAAAAAAAAAATACCTTAGGGTGCTTCAAGTCAAAAGGAAATAAAAGTGTAAGAAATAAGAAGGGAGCTTAGTGTAAAATGGCCGATATTGAAGTAGGTAAGTGTCCTGGGATACTACTTACTAGATGAAGTAATACATAATGACAAGTTTTTCCCCTCCCTATCCTTTTTAAGACTCACTTACCTATAAGGGGGGAAAGATTTTTGAGGGTTGTCATAGACATGTATATTTATATAGATATATACATATATACACTTACATTATATACACAATAGATACTATATATATAATAGCGTTATTATACCTACGTGGCGAATCACATGAGAGCTAAAGTTTCTCCTTGCTTTATTCATCACTAAAGAATACTACCTGTACGACTGTACGAATTCTTTTCTTTTCTTTATTTATTTTTTTTTTATTTTTAGGCCACAGAAGTATGGTGTGTACGTATGTGTGTGTGCGTTTGTGTTTTATTCCCTGCTCACTTCATTCATTGTCTGTACAAAATGGTCGAAGGGTTCACCTTCAGATGAGCAGCACAAGTTCTCTCCAACCAGTAGTCACTATAATCATTAATTTTTTTTTCCTTTTTTTCAAATATTGCCATGAATAATTGATTAGAAAAAGCGGTTAACCCTATATTCTTCCCCTAGTCTATGATCACATTGTGTGACATCAACATAGGTCCCTTTCGAACTTTTTTTTTTAGTTGCATTAAAAAATTATTAATTTAATAATGGATAACCTATCCAGTTGAGAAATTGTAGGAATTTCATTTCTCATAGACTACTTAGAAAATATAAACAATTTAAATATTCACAAATTAAATAAAACATATAATTTAATACTGATCAAAATTCATATTTTTTGTTTATTGCTGTAGTCTTGAGTAATATTATTATCATTTTGTTTCAAATATTTGGAATATTAAAAAGTAAAAATTAGACTGTTTGATGAGAAGTTAGTGGAGCTGGACCGCTAAGTAATGGTATGTTGGTTGGTTCTGAGTTCGAGTCTCGGTCATAGCCTTTGTTTTTTATTATGGACGGTGCCGCGGAAAAAAAGGAACAACTTAAAACACTCTAGTTTTCAGCACAGATAATATAATAAGTGTTTTATTTGATTTGATTAGTAGAACTTGTTCCGTTTTTGCACAAACTTTTTAAATAGGGTTTTCTTGTTCCTTTTGAATTATTTTTAATTTTTTACTGAATGGAGAATGGCACAACAGACTTATTTTAAATGAAATCTGAGGAATTCCCCTTTTCCCCGACACCGTCCATTT
Organism: Triatoma infestans; assembly: GCA_011037195.1. Lineage (NCBI taxonomy): Eukaryota > Metazoa > Arthropoda > Insecta > Hemiptera > Reduviidae > Triatoma > Triatoma infestans. The sequence continues at coordinate 65,773 of JAAEAF010004354.1, forward strand.
TTGGTGAGGCATACGTATTGTATTGTTTGTTTACTTTTTGCCTCGGGTCATGTCACCTAGCGGTAGCTTGGACTTAACGCCCTCGTGGAAATATGTATATATTTTTTCATTATTTTTACTTTATTTCCAATATCAAGATAATACAGGGCTTAGCTAATATTAGTTAATAGTGTGGAATTTTGTACTAAGATATTATGAGTTGCTGGTACACTATTATCCGGCATGTTTTGGATTTTTTTAATCTAATAGAAACAAATATGGGGATTGTTTGTTTGTCGACCAATTTTTACATTCTACTGTCCCTAATAAGTATTACAATTATTCCAGATTTTTGAAATTGAGTTGCGTTTTAACAGAATATATCAAAAACAAAACAAAATAAATTCTCAGTAAGCCCAAACGTGGTTATTCCGGTTTAGATACTATAATCGCATCAAATACGATGATTTCGGACAGAATCTATCAACAGGAAGTGGAGTCTTTATTGAATATTTTTTTCCTCAGTATTTCTTGATTTTCTCGAAAACTTCTCCAACGATTTTCTTTAAACTTCGTATACTCTCTACCTAACACTTTTATTTGAAACTTTTTCCCGGGAAAAATGTATCTTTTTTTGGGTTCAGGGGGGAAAATTAGTTAACCTTATTCTATCCTCTAAAATGCCACTTCAGTATAATTTATGACTTTACTACGTACTTAATATTTATACACATTTGAAACATTGATAGAATTCGAAATTTGAAGAAAATCGGTTAATCGGTGATACGATTTTACAGAATAAGGTTTTGAGACTTATTGGGAATTTTCTTGAAAACGGTTACAATGATTTTCTTTAATCTTCCGAGTGCTTACTTCATAGATAGAAACGTAACATTTTGCTGGAAAAAAAAGTGTCTTAAAGAAGAAAAAAAAAATTATAATATAATTTAATTTACAAAAAGGGATTAGTTCTGTTGTAGTGCGCTGTACTCCCACTCTGCTTGCACGTCAGATTTTCTCTTCCTAGGAGCTCACAGTCCGGTGACGGACAGTATTTTCCTGAAACAAATATAAATTAGCATTATTTCCTTAAATTACCAGCTTCTTGCGCTTTTATTAAATTGTGCTTACTATAATATGTTAAAAAGCCCATAAAACTAATAGATGAGTCTAATGTAGGCTAATGAATTTGCTTGTCCTAGCAAATATTTCAGGTAAACATACTAATATCTCGTGAAGTTGAAACACTTTTTCAATCACTTTTAAATATCTAGTTAACCTTTGGAAAAAAAGATTGTCTGGAGGTAGTCGCAGTGCATTGAAAAGACTCTGGGCTCCACTGACCATACATGTAATTAATCTTTCACGTTTCCGTCGCCATTTTCATGAAAAACACTTGAAGACTCCGGGTTGAGACAGCGGCAGTAGTTTGCTAGAAAACCAACGTTTCGCCCATATTGCACTGAGCCTCATCAGGGTCCGTTACATCTTGTAAGATAATGAAGCAAATTAAATAAAAACATACAATTGTATAGCAATTTCTCAAACATTCAATCAAAATTGTTTATAGTTTGGACAATTTTAAGGTCGATTTCTTTAAATGTGGTTTTGGATTGACGGTTTACTTATTTGAAGTTTCTCTTCTAGTTACTGTTTCAGCTTCTAAGAAATATTTTTACACTTGGGTTTACTTGGGAACTTACAAATGGGACTACAATAAAACACAAAAATTATTTCGTAATATTTCCTGAATAACTATTACAGACAATGTAGAACGTTTCAAAATGGATTACTTAAGATTTCTATAAGAGCCATTGGCCAGAAGTAATAGGTTGATTAAAACATAGATTAGTATGAATGGAAATTTTCAATTCACTATTGAAATCTATGGAAGGTTTTCCGTTGCTATAGAAATTTAATCTTTTTTTTATGGCACAAAACGTTGTTTGATAAAACTCATCTGGAAAAGTAAATAGATAGTATAATTTATTAATTTTTTTAGACTTATTAATAAAGTGAGATTAAAATTATGCGAAATTTCTTAATGAATAATGGAATCAGAACTTTTATTTGTAAGGCGATATTCATTTTACGGTATGTACTTCATGGGGATTTTGAGAATTTAGGCAAATAAAATTACGCTATATCTTTTAAAAGCTCTTTCTAAAATAAAGCCGATTGCTTACGATTCCTTTATGCATCAATAAAGACTTTTATTAACTATAATAAAATAAGACTGTTTTACGTACACATTTCAATAGACCCATGGCAGTCGCAGGGGCGTAGGTTTGGAAGCCTGATCTAAATCTATGTACATACACATTTAGAAATTACTGTCAACACAAAAGTGATTTTTTTTTTTGACAACATATTCGATTATAAATTTCGATTTTTCCTTGATTTGCCCCACCTTCTTACCTTTTAAACTTTTTCCTTTTTATGATGCTCTTCAATATAGTATTTGAACCCAGAATATATTTGGAGAAACTGATTATATATTTGTATTAAAAAATATAACCATCCTTTCATGTCTTGATCTGCAATTGACTTTGAGTTGTGTATTTTTTTGGAAATTTCTCGTGTTTAAGGGCTGCTTTCAGCTGTATAAGTTCGAAATAATAGCAGTATAAGATTTGATTTCTGGCTGAATATCTGAAACCGGAACGAGGAAAAGTGTAAAAAAAAAGAATATTGAAAACTTTGAAGGACCATGTAAAACCATTATACATTGTGCATTGCATTATTCATCATCAATTCATAAATTTAACTTAGTTAATAATAATTACAGACCAGAGATTTCTGTTGTTTATTGCTAGTTCTTTTTTTTTTTTATCTAATTCAATTAATGAACTTTTAGAATCTTAATTAAAAAAAAAAAAAAAAAAAAATGACTTAAATACTATACAAGATTTAACTAATTTGTTAAAATGATACTTTTATCTAACAAAACAAAAAAAAATATTACATAATTACAAGGATCAAAATTAAATGAATAATTTCTTTAATTAGTTGAGCTATTATTAATTTCATAATTAATAGCAATATTAACCTTTTACACACAATGAAATCTTTATGCTTCTGTGTGCGTATCAAATGTGTTTTTAACTAGGTTTCAATTTTTATAGTACTTTTCCTTATATTTTATATTGTTATCTTTTTTTTTTTCTATAGTTGTTATTTTCTATTTCGTAATTTATATTTTTCTTTAAAAAAAAAAAGTCTGTTGTATGATTGTAAAATGGTAATTGGATGTATTTCTTCGATAATATAAACGGATATAAATAAAAATATATTTTGAAGTGATAGAAAATATAATTTATTTATTTATTTCTGTAGTCAAATTGCACAATTTTAGAGGTGTTTATTTATTTATTTATGTGGATATATTTGAAAATTTAAATAGGTTCTTCTATTTTTGAAATAATTTAATTAACTTAGTTTTTTAGGTGCAGAAAATAAAAGAGTTTTTTACACTCCGAAGCAGCTCTTCTCCTGTATTCTTTAATAATATTTCTTAATAATGGAACTGAGTAAAAATGGGCATGTTATCGTCTCATGTTGATGACTACACAAGACTTTCATTGTTGAACATTCTTAAAAAGACTACTAATACGAATTTAATGATTAAAGTTTGTGGAATTGAGTTAGACTTATATAATATTCTTTTTCAGATAATTCAGTTAAAGTTTTCCAAGAGATAATTCATGCTTTATCCAATTTCTTCTTTGATTTTCTTTACCCCTTTTCACAATTTCAGCCCATCTGTGAAATTTAGATAAAACTTTTCAGCATTTATTTCGCTTGCTGTCTGAAATATGATACAAATATTAATTTAGTATATTTCCCTTGAATTATCAGTTTCTTGCCGCACCATTTTAATAAGGTGGTGCTTATTGAAATATGTTAAAGAACACAAAAAACCTGAATAAAAGAAGTATTTAATGTACAAAAAAGCTTGCCCAAGCAAATATTTCTAATAAATATGCGATTATATCTTGTAAAGTTGAAATATTTTTTTTCAATCACTTAAAGATAATATGATATACCTAATGTAATTAACCTTTGGGAAAAAGTGGTTTACAAATTTTAAGTTTCCAAAATTTGTTTTTTTTTTTTGCTTTTGTTTTTGTTTTATTTCTTTTAATTGATATTGATATTGTACAATCGTTTTTTTTTTGTTTTCAATTTGCAAATAATCATTTGAATTTGGAAATAATAATTGCACATAATTATTGCTTTGATACTTTTTTTTTTTTATAAATCGTGTTGAATTGGAAGAAACAAACAGCTGTAATATGAATTTCTAAACATGAAGGAACTAAACATCCTGATAAACTTTTTGTACTTTACCTTAATAAACGCTTGAAGTGCAAAACATTATGGTCTTCGGGCAAGCAGAAAATAGATTTAGGAAACATTCAGGGAGAAGAAAATTTACTAAAGTATTCTCCAAATTGCAAATAGCCTAAGAAAAGAAAATATAAAATGGAAAAGAGTTGAGTCTATCTGATAGTAAGTAAGTTTAAGATCTTAGAAGATAAAAGTAAGCTTGAAAATCTGAATAAAAAAGTGAAATACAATAAAAAGCAGTGTAGAAATGAAAATTCATTAGAGTTTTATTAATACCCTTATTTATTAGTAAGAATACAGCATCCAAATGATTCGCAGATAAAGGGATGGCACAACTAAGTCATCCGCACTCCCCCTCGTCGAACGGTTCGATGATGTAAGAAGGGAATGCGTGGAACTGTGATATAAACCGGAAGCACCACCTACCTTGCTAGACAAGGTATTGCGTTTGGTTGCCATAATGTAATGAAGAATAGTGTCATCCCAGCTTTTGAGGACAAAGTTCGAGAAGAAAATTGTGTGAGAGGCGCCACTGCTTCGATGCGCCAGAAAAAAAAAAACATATGGTCTTCGGAATGAAAGGCATCCTTGATTGGTATAATCCTATATTTCGCTCATATTGTAATGACGGAAGAATCTGGAAATAAATGCTACAAGCATTTAGTGAGATTTGGTCGCTATAAGAATAAATTTATGTTCAATTCAAGCATTCCGGCAACATGTACCTTATTATCATCATCCGAACCGTGGTTACAGAAAAAAACTGATAAATTAAAATCAATAAATAAAATAATAATCTTTGTGGATAATAATATAATATCAATAATAATAATAAGAAGAAATGAAATAATTTTACTAATGGGATACTTAATTCCAATGAAATATGATATTTTTGAAATACAGATTACATGATCATTTTTTTAATTCTAACCGAATCTCGCTAAAGGGTTTTTATAAATAACTTCAAACAATATAAGGATATGAAATGAATTTGTAAATTATAGATATGTTTTTTAAATTGTATTTATAATGTTAATGATGTTTATTTATATACGACTGTTAAATTGAATAAAAAATAAATAAAAATAAAAGATAAATTATATAATCACTTAGTTAGATAATAATATGACATATAAACATCTATTTAGTGTACTGTAAAATGGTGCAGTAAAACAAATGAGCTGTTTCTTAAGATATATGGAGTGTTTTGATAGAGATGAAGAGTTTAAATGGCAAAAAGGCGCTAGTTAAAAGGTCGTAAATGTCCATCAGTATAATCAGGTACTGAAGAGGGCCGTACAGGCCCACTCACAGGCACATCGTAAAACTTTATTGGGCCATAAAACGGCGGTTTGACATTTGTGCGGTCTGTTTTATGCCTGTTTGATTGGTTGTTAACTGTGATTGCGGTACGAAGGTCGTGTAGACGACTACAATGTATAGTATCTCAGGCTAGGGTACCAACCAAACGTTCATATGCCGACCGATGAAGACATAACTGTGGCCCCTAATGGTTCATAAAAGAGGCTAGATCTGTCGGCAGCTTTGCATCTTCCGCGATCACTTAGTAGTTTGCCGATTTGCCGATAGATGGGGTTGCGGTGCACAGGCGCCTCCAAAGAGCACAGTTGCACGCTATTGGTGGATAGTTATCCCCACCACTTGATAACATAGGGAATGCGGATAAAGCTGGGTGTGGAGGAGAGTGACTGTGTAAGTGAGATAGTATAGGAACAAGTGAGAGAGAGAGTAATTGTGTGACTGCGAGAGAGAGGTCCAGCCCGCTCACATGGCTGTTCAGGACTGTTCAGTACCTCCCCGTACGCGCTCACGATAGCACGTCGTCTCACCTCTCTCCTAAACACAATCTCTTACGCGCTCTCCTTTATTGCGTATCGTAAAAGAGCCCCCACTACCATCCCACTGTCTTTTATGGTTTTTATGGCTCCTTTATGGGCCTCTATTCTTTCAACAACGAGGTTGTCCTACGCCGCTACCTGTCTGTGAAAAAAACATTGTGCATTTGACTTTTTTTCGACAAAAAACGGTTGTTACTTTTTTTAAACTATAGTTTTTATTTTGTATTTTTTTTTTAAATAATTTTATTTTTATCCGCCACGCGAAAACTGAGTGACCAAGCTGTGTGTATTTTGTAAACAAAATGAACTCTTATTTCGAACAGACGGGCTTTTACGGCTCGCATCATCATCAGAGTACAACAGCGGCACATCATCACGATCAGACAGCAGCTGCATACAGGTTTCCATTAGGTTTGGGTATGTCACCGTACGCATCCAGTCAACATCACCATCATCATTCATTACATCAAAGCCGGCCGCCACAGGATTCACCTTATGATGCTTCAGTAGCTGCTGCCTGTAAATTATATTCATCATCAAATGAAAATCAGACTAGTGTCAACTATTCTACATCAGCCAAACCAGACTGTTCAAAAACAGAAGGCGGTGCACCCGCACATCAAAATGGTTATGCTGCTGTTGTGGCTGCGGCCGCTGTAAAAGATGTATGGCAAAGTGCTTCAGCCGCTTCTACACCTTCATCAACCAACCCATTGGTGCGTCCATCGGCATGTACGCCGGACACACGTTATCTTGGGGATACCGCGGGGGGCTCACCGGGTTCGGCGTCTCGAACTTCCTCCAGCTCCTTAGCGCCAGCCTCATGGAACCAATGCAGTATCAATACAGCGGCCGCTCAACCACCAGTTGGTACACAATTACATCAACAAGCTGGCAATCATACGTTTTATCCATGGATGGCTATAGCAGGTAAGTGATCTATTTATAATCATAATAATAATAGTAATAATAGAATCAGCTGTACGTAAACAACACATACAATCAACATAAACATCTAAATCATTCACCCACAATCATTCAGTCTAAAATCAAATACAATAGGGACTGTAGTTAATTGTGTCAACATATAATAATAGGAATTCCAAAAGGGGTTTCCCCTTTATGTATAGAGTACTATAGGAAGGGAACAAGTGTATTGGGAGGGTTGAATGAGGCTATCAGCTGATTGTTGACCCACTGAGGCCAACCCCTGGCGACCCCACTAGGCGGCCAGTCAAACTACCTCTTAACAGTTGCCGGCCCGCCAAAAACAAAATCTAATTTCTATTTAAAATTCCATATAATTTCATGGAAATTTACTTTTTTCATGTTATTTACGCAATACATTATTTAGAAAAATGCTTAAATTATTCGGTAATGTTTAAAAATAAAAAAAACTATCGTTAAACTACGTACGTTTTTTTTTTTTAATAACCTACAAAAATATTCTCTACTATAAAATACTAAAAAAATTATATTTATAAAATAATATAATAAACAGTTTTTGAATAAAGATCGCCCTGATATATATGAAAATAAAAATTCCATGCAAACCAAAACTCTATTAATCATCATCGGGAGAAGACGTGTACAATTAGATCGGATTGGCAACATATTTTATATTTGAATTATTGCTTCGTACTTGCCAGTTTCTTTATTATTATTATTATTATTATTATTTTTTTTTTTTAAGAAGAGTATCTTAAGAAGTTTTATTTCTTTGAGCGTACATACATTTTTAAGAATCTTCTTCTCTTCCTATTCATGTATTTTTTTATTTTTTTTTTATTTTTTACACAAATTACTATTGGACAAAATGTTTTACATTAATTACATTGGATTTTGAAAACCAGTCACAGCATCTTTCTCTAGTCTTGTTTACACGTGGATATCATAAATCTTCAATCTCCTCTTTGCCTAAGTTACTGGTTCAGCTTTCAGAGACCACCTTGGAGTTTTATCGATAATATACTTTAACATCAATTCATTTTTTTTTATTATTTTTTTTTTCTTTATATCTTATCACAATCATTATTCGTATAATTTTTTTTTTTTTTTATTGAGTTATTTATTTTTCAAATAAATACAGTAGTAAAATCAAAATTTATGTGCATGCAAAATATATTTTATAATAAGTAAAATATCAAAATAATATTTATGTAATAAAATTGGGGTAAAAAATATATATTATATATATATATATTTAAATCGTAATTATAAAGTTTGTATTATAATAAAAAAAATAATTTAAACAAAATTACACAGATTTTTACCGAAAATATTTTTGTATTAAAATACGTTTGATAAATTTACAATATCAAAAAAAAAATCCTTAAAATATTAAAAATTATTTCAAATTTATTAGATTGAATATTTAATATTTTATTGAAAAGGAAATATATAAATACATTAAATTTGCATAAATTGTGTTCATTTTTTTTTTTTTTTTTAAGCTGCATTTTACATCATTTAGCATTTGTCTAAAGAAATATGAGAAAAAAAATTAAGAATTATAATTTTATCAAAAAAAAATTAGTAAATTAGTGAAAAAATATATATATATATATATATATAATGTCTATACTTTTATACAGTCATAAAAGGATAACAACTTTCGATTGTCAAAATAAAATGTACAATTTTTCCAACCATTTTTATGGTTATTATTGGATAATATATTAAAAAATAATTTTAAAACAGATTTCTAGAAATTTTCTATTAAATCGATAAAACAGAATTATTTTTCACTATAAAAATAAAAAAATTAAATTTAATCTATTTCTACGGCTATAATAAATATTTATATATTTATTTTTTTCAAATTATTTAATCATAATATTTATTTAATATTAAAAATTTAGATGATATATAACTTATTTATTGTACAAATTAATTAATCATTTCAACAGATTGTTTATTACGTATATGGGGGGGCCAATATTATCTTTTAAGATCGCATGTCTTTCGTGAAAAACTATTTTTTTTTTTTTTTTTTTTTTTTTTTTTTTAATCGCGTGTCTACATATAGTTTTAAGATATAAATCAAATAAAAATTATGCTGAATCATTTGTAAGTATATGGTGATTACTGGGGGGGTTCAGCTGATAGAGGTAACTTTAAAAAAAAAAACTGTACGTTTATTATGAATTTGGGCTAATTTTAAAAGTAACAATAAACTAAAAGAAAGAGAAGGGAAATTAATTAAGTGGTTAGTTTAGTGGACTTCCTTGCGGAAAATCAGGGGTCGAGTCCAGCTATGGCTACCCTTACATTTTTTTTCTTCCTAGGAGCCTCTACTGCTCACTGTCCGGTGATGGACAGTATTGTCCTGTAACAAGAGAACACTGTCCGGAGACCGGCAGTGCACTGAGAAGTTTCCAGGCGCCAATAGACCATAGATGTTTTGGACGCGCCTTAAATTAAAAAAAAAAAAAAAAAAAAAAAAAAAAAATGTAATATTTAAGTGTAATATAAAGTAACAACAAATTTAAAAAAAAAAAAAAAAAAAAAAAATCCGATATGAAATATTTTAAAAACATATTGTAAAATGTAATATAATGAAATCATTTTCAAATATCAGAATAATTGATTACCTTCAATTTTGGAATGTAAACAAGATATTTTTTTAATTGTCATTTTAAAAAAAATCTTTACAAGTGGGGGGTGGCATTTTAAAAAACAAAATCATTTTAAACGCCTATTGCTTCTCAGGTTTTCTTGGAAAACAATTACATTATGCTATATAAACGCTAAAAACGTTTAATTAATTGAATCACCACTTATTAAACATTTAAATCAATTTCCTTAGAAAGTATAGACTTTTATATTAAGGTGAATTTTATTATGTATATTACGAAATGTTATTAAAAAAAAAAAAAAAAAAAACACAAAAAATCGTTGTTAATAATATTGTCGATAAAAATTGTTTGAAACGTTTTTAAAAAAAAGGAGAATATCATTTAATCTATTATTTTAGACGCGAATTCTAATAAAATATTAGATTCAATTATTTTACGATTTCCCAAATTTTTTTTTTTTTTTTTTCAGTTGCATTTATGTTGAAGATACATCCAAAAATTATACTACACAATGCTAGAGATTGATGAACGCAGATTGTATTCATCTTTTTCTTTTCAAAAAAATGTTCTTTTGAGACATGGGACATCTTTTTTTTTTTTTTATTAGATTTTTACAACTGTACAGTAGCCATACAACAAGTAAAATAGATGAATAATGAAATAAAAGTATGCGCTAGCGCGCACACCCTGGCTTGAAGTTATGAACGACGGCTAACCAGCGATAGCAGTCGTAATACGCCATATGGCCTTAGTGTGTACGGCTGTATCTCAAGACAGCCGTCGTTATGTATTTAGATGGTCTCGCGGCCATCGACGCCTTAGTCGTCTTGGCGGGTTTGTGGGGAGAGTGGAAGTACAGAAGGCTTGGATTAGAGGATTGGAATGAGAAGATAGTTTGGAATGGAATTTTAGGTAGCGGGATTTGGCTAAAGTGGAGACGAAGGGAATTTTTAGGTCAGTGTGGAAAGTGAGGTTAGAGACGTAGAAGGGAGCATTGACGATGGTGCGTAGGATTTTAGACTGTAGGGATTGAATGCGGTACAGGTTGGTGTTTTTGCCAGTCCCGTATAATTCAAGTCCGTATGTCCAAATAGGAGCTAGTAGAGAATTGTACAGTTGTCTTTTGTTGTGAAGTGTAAGTTTTGAGCGTTTGTCTAATAGTTTTTTTAGTATTCTATATCGGTAATTTAGTTCGTTTCGTTTGAGTCGAGTATGAGGGTTCCATGTTAATCGCCTGTCTAGGTGAAGTCCGAGATAGCGGATTTGGGTTACAATTGGGAGAAAGTTATGGTTAAATTGAATGGCGGGAAGGGTTTTTCGGTTTAAAGTGAAGACTATGTGTTTGGATTTGTGTTGATTAACCTTGATTCTCCACTTGCGGAGCCAGGGTTCGAGGATATTGAGGTGGCTTTGAAGATGGCGAGTAGCCATGACGGGATCACTATTGGAGGAAAGGATAGCCGTATCATCGGCGAAGGTGAAAGTGGTAGTGTTGGGATGTAATGGGAGATCAGCCGTGTATACTGTGAATAAAAGAGGAGCAAGTATGCTCCCCTGTGGGACGCCAGCGAGTATGGGATATATAGGAGAAAAGGAAGTGCCTGTTATAAGAATCTGTTTGTTATATGAGACCTAGAATGTAAATTTTGTTTAATAATTTGTCTTTATTTTATTTTTTCTAGAAAATTAAAACAAATATAATATATATTGTTCTTTCTTATGTCAATAGGAAGTACTGCGATCGTGTCCATATTGTGAGATTTTCACCGGAAATACATGTTTTGAGCTCCCCTGAATCTGAAAAACAAGTATATTTTATTTCTTTAGAAATTCGTTGCGTGTCTGATGGGCAGCATAAATCAAAAATGGTAAAAAAAATCACAGAAAGTTGCAACTTGGTTGGTAGTTCATTTAGTTGCTACCAGGGGATGCGTCATTAAGTTTTGGTTAATATAAGTTGTCCGAAAGTATACCACTTTATAGATTTTTTTTTTTTTAAACTTGTTTAATCAAATAAACTAATCATAAAAAGAGTTAAACACTTTTATTTCAAAATATTTTTTTTGAAAGGTGATGATGTTTAGGCTTTCATTCTAATAAGCCATTTCTGTATATTAAACGATTCTATCGTCTATAAAATATTAATAAGAATTCAATGTTTTGCTAAAATTCCGAGTTCAAAAGAAAATCCGGTTTACCGAAGTGTACACCCTTTTTTTTTTATTCCTTGTTGTATTTCAGACGTGTTTATATAAATTTTAAGTTTCACGTGAAATTTGTAACTAGGTAGTAGTATCCATATAATTAGGTCAAATCAATCAAAAAACTATCCAAATTATAGTAAACAATAAGTTTATGAGTTTTACAAAACTAGATATTTTTTATTTCCTTAATTTTATAATATTCTTTTAGAATATTTGTTAATAATAAGAAGTAATTTATAATTTCAATAATATATCTTTTGTTACAATAATAAATCTATATTTTATTGTCATGTTAACACTAACATTAACATTGTCAATAATCTGCGCTGTAATAAAAAAAACAAATATATAAAAAAGAAATAAATTGCTGTTTCATAGATCGTAAATAATTTATTTTTATGAACAATTAAAAATTAGAAAACATTTTTAAAATGCTACCTAAAAAGCTATGCAATTATTTTTAGCTGTTATTTAAAAAAATAAAAATAAGAATGAAACATACATAAAATTTATCTTAAAGTAAATTTTGTAAAAAAAAAAAAAAAAAAAAAAATAATTGGCAGAATTTTTTCAAACCTAATAATTTTTATGTTAATTATCTGGTTGGGCTAAAATATTCAAAATATATGCCCCACTCCTAGAAATAGAAAACGGTGCGTCACAAATCCAGAGCTACATTGAGCTAAATCTAGCTGCCTTGAAATTGTATGTATTTCTGCCAAACAAATGGGAATAGTAAATGGAGTTCAATATCCAATAAGTTGAAGCTCGAATCTGAAAAAAAATGATTTATTTTTTATTATTATTGTAATCTATAATTTCTTAAAAATTTTACAACCTTTATTGTATAAATAAATATGTAGAGATTTTGGAATCATTATAGCGAAATAGCAAATGATATTTTTGTTTGTTTTAGTCTGATATTTTTTTCCTTCCGAATGCTCGAAAATGAAAGAGATTTATTTACAGACTCCCCGTAAATCTCTATTCTATTTAAAAAGCTTTACAACTTTAAAAACTTTAGCGAAATGAAAGTTAGATGGTCGCGCGATTTTAACGATTTATTGGCAATCATTAAAATTAACCAAATATGTATGCAAATAACTAATAAAATACTTAAAAATTGGAAAACCATAATAAAGATCGTAAGAAACGTTTGGGGGAATTATGCGTTCGTTCCAAGAGTTGTAAAAAAAAAAAAAAAAATTATAGTTTGTGTACCAAAGTTGATGAACTTCGTTGGAGTTCGAAAATGCACTTCCGGTTTAATTTTTTTCCTTGAAACTCGGAATTTTGGACATCTATTTATTTCTAATTAATTTTGTTTGGATGCTATGATTGTATAATCAACTATAATAGCACTTTAGAGGAAACCTAACCCCATCCCTCCCCCAAAAGTGCCCTTAAATGAATTTTTCCAGAGAAATGTTTTAAATAAAAGTTGTAGATCTTTGCATGTGTAGTTGATGTTAGAAGTTTAAAAAAAAAAAGTCCGAGCCATTTTTGAGAAAATTGTAAGAAATTAAAAAAAAAAAAAAATTACCAGAAGACTGAAAAATACATTTTAGTTTGAAAATCGCACTTCCGATCATCCGATTTCTTTCAAACTCGAAATTTCAACAATACATTTAATTCTAATTAATATTGTTTACATGATAGAAATGTATAGTAATCTGAAATAGGACTTTAGAGGACAACCCACCAGCCACCTCCCCTAAAAAGTGCCCTTGAATGCATTTTCCCCAGGAAATGTTTTAAATATAAATTGTAGATCATTGTATGGGTAGTTGATATAAGAAGTTTAAAGAAAATCGTTGGAGCGATTTTTGAGGAAACTGCAAAAAAAGTGAAAAAACACCATTTAGTAAAGTGGTAATTCCGGTCGAGGAATTTCGACCGCTGGCCTACAGTCGGACGCAAAACGGAATATCAAGTTTGAACATTCTGCGATTTTTCCTTTTTTGATCTATGCTGTTCACATACATACATACATACATACATACATACACACACACCATTTGCTGAAAATCACTTTTTTGGACTCTGGGGACCTCAAAACAGATATTTCCGGTGAAAACTCGATATCGGAGGCACGATTACAATACTTCCTCTTTACTGAGAGTGAGAGAAAGTAAACCAAGAAAAATCCGAATTTTTTGAAACTCAGAATTTCAACATCATATTCAATTCTAATTAATATTATTTAGATGATAGAATTGTTTAATAAACGGAAATAGCACTTTAGATGAAAACTAAACCCCATCCTTCCCCAATAACTGCCCTTAAATGAATTTTCCCAGAGAAATATTTCAAATAAAAGTTGTAGCTCTTTGTATGTATAGTTGACATAACAAGTTTAAAGAAAATCGTCGTAGCCATTTTTGAGAGAAATGCAAAAAAGTAAAAAAACAAAAAAACAAGTAAAATGGTACTTCCGGTTGAGGAATTTTGACAGATGACCCATTGCCAGATGCCATGGTGATACCTAAACGGAATATCAAGTTTCAACTTTCTACAGTTTTTTTGTTTTTGAGCTATGCTGTTCACATATACACACACACACACACACACACACACACAGATCATTTGCTTAAAACCTCTTTTTTGGTCTCAGGCGACCGCAAAATGAATATTTCCGGTGAAAACTCGATATCGAAAATTTGACACGATTACAATACTTCCTCTTTACTAGGAGTAAGAGAAAGTAAAAAAAACGGTCTGATATACTTATACACTCAAATGACATTCTCTTATTGCCAGTACTGGATAGATAATATTTATTCCTAATAAATGTAGGTTTATTCTATTTAGTTTAACATGTTCATAAAGATTCTTTAGATTTATTTTCCAAAATGAAAATAATCACATAAACTGAACAAAAGATTCACTAAAACGGCACGCAATTCTAATAACATATTATTTTCACATATTTCAAATCTTTCGAAATAAAAGTTATAGCTCCGTTTTATGATTAGTTGTTTGATTAACCCAAGTTTAAAGAAAATGTTTGGTGTTGTCATTGAGAAAATCGCAAATAATTGAAAAATCTTATTCAGTAAAATAGTCTTTCCTATCTACCGATTTTATTCGTGTCCGAAGCTTCTGCAGATATCTAATCGTAATATCAAGTATCAAGTTTCGGGTTTTTTTGACTTATGCTGCTCTAATTCATACACGCTTACACTCGCACACAAATATATATATATATATGTATACTATCCAAGCTGAATTAAATACTTTTACTATATTTTCGAAGCCTCAAATCTTAATGAATATAATACAAATATATAAATGCATATAGTGATTAATTAGACGAGAACAAAGAAGTCGGTAATTTTTTGTTTTGTTTTTAAATTGAAGTATAAAGAGTGCTGCTACCTAGCGGCAGTTCATGAAACTAAAAAAGGTTACACGTAAAGTAATGGATTGAAGTTAATAGAATCGTTGAAGAGTTTTTTTTATTTTATTTTTATTTTTATTACAAGTTTAATTAAAAAATTAATAAATAAATTCTACAAAAATAATTGGGTTTGTGAAATTATTTTAAAATTTTCACAACACCTACATTTTTCTCAATTTCTCATTTTTTTTTTTTTTTTTTCAAATGGACGCTTTCAAATAATATGCTTTCATATTTATTCTTCTTAATCAATGCTTAAAATATAGAATTAATTAAAAGCCCCATAGGAGTATCAATACTTTGATCCAATACATAAATATTTTATAATTTACGATCAGTTTAACCTTGAATTAGCCGAAAGGATGTTAAGTTGCTTGGTATCCTGAAGGCAGTTTTTTAATTTTTTATATTTTTTTTTTATTTCTTCCACCACCAGAATCTTTCTGCCTCTAATTAATGATTGCAATGAATTAATTGGTAGCTATATGTATATAAATGTGTGTGTGTGTGTGTTTGAGAGCCTGTGGATACGCTAAGCCCCCAACAGTTGCACACCTCAACTACCTCTGCTGAGCTTTATGTGTATTGCATGGATTTGGATGGAGGTTGTTCTTGCTGTTAGGGATACCCGTCAGGATTCCAGGATTATTGAAAAAGTTACCAGTCCACATCTCCTAAAGAAGACAGTATCCTCCAACCCCGTAGCGCCTGTAACAATGGACCATCAAAGTAGCAAAAAAAAATTATATTTTGTTGCATTGTTATTTTTTTTCTTTTTTTTAATTTAAGGCGCGTCAACATCTATGGTCATTGGCACTCAGGAGCCTTCTCAGGAGCACTGCTGGCCTCCGGTCAGTGTTCTCTCGTTACAGACAACACTGTCCATCACCGGAACAGTGACCTTAGATACATTATTATTAACTTAATATTTATCTAAATATCATTTTTTATTGGTGATTAAAGCTTTTTTTATTGTCTCCTAATAAGTTTTTGTTTTAGTTTACAATCATGTATTTGATGAATTTTATTCTCAAAAAATTATAAAATCAATTACAACAGTCAATTAGTATTTTTATTCATCGACTTAGATTAGCGAATAACTTTAAACAAAGATTAAAATTATAATTAGATAACTTTATCAATATAAAATGTTTAAAGTTTTTAGCTTTTGAGAAAGATATTTTGTTGTGGAAAAGTTAAACATGTTTATAAACTAAAATAATAAAAATTAATTTGGAGACTATAAATAGTTTTAATCACCAACTAAATAATTAATGATAAAATGGTCAATTTAAAAAAAACAACAAATAATTACAACACATTGTCTAGTAAATATAATTGATTTTGAGTAAACCTTTTACTCAAAAAGGCTTATTTATGCGAAAATATCATTTAAGAAATCTTAATAGAAGAGCATTTCGCTCAAGCAACAAAAATTTGCCTATACATTTTGTATACTTACTTATTGAAACTTTTAAAGTTTTCTTCCTAGAAGTCTCTACAGCTCACTGTCTAGTGATGGAAAATGTTGTCTGTAACGAGAGAACACTGTCCGGAGACCGGCAGTGCACTGAGAAAGCTCCGGACGCCACTGATCTTAGATGTTGACGCGCCTTAAAGTAAAAAAAAAAAAAAATTGGAAGGATCTGCAACAGTAATATTTCCTCTAATCTGATACTACTTCAGGATAATGTAAATTGCTGCCACCTGTAAATTATTAAGCTACTAGCCTTGAAGCAACTAGCCCTGAAAATGAATGGCGCTGTAGCGTCGTGCCTATACTCTGCCGTCAATGACAAAGGTAGTTAATAAGCTGTGTGATAATTAATGTTGTAGTTTTTTTAAATTGCGATGTTGTTAATTATATAGCTTGTTTCATACTACTATTATGTCTTGACGAGTAAGAGGGTCGCGGCGATGAGCGCAAAAGGGTCTAGGCGAAAACCCGCCTGGAGCCGTCGCTGGTGCAGATCTTGGTAGTAGTAACAAATACCATATTGCTAGAATTCCATGTTTGAAAAAAAATGGGTTAATCAGAATTTTTTTCGAAATTGGCCATCAGTTTTCTTACTTCCTTATTACATAGATATAAACCAATCACTTTTATTGGAAATGATGAAGTCAAATTTCAGTGTTATAGAGGTTTGTTGTTAGTGGTGTCTTCAGCACTATAATATAAATGATATTATATCTGCCTGCGTACAGAGGACCAACTTGTACCTAATTTATACCGCCACTGTATTTTTGATAGGCCATTTTTGTTTGCAATATATGCAAATTCCAATTTTGATGGGAATTTGTCTGTTTTACAACTGTATTAAGAGGGGAGGGGTAAGAGAAAGTCGTGTGAGTGTTTCACACCGATTATTTTTTTATTTAATATAAGATCGAAGGCATAAATGGAATGTGGCTAAAATTTTTGAACAGTAAATTTGAAAATACGTATTTTAGTTTATCAATAATTCTGATAGTAAGGTAGATAACTTAAATAAAAGTTGCTGTGATACCCCCACTTTGTATCAAAGTTGAGAAACAGATTCACTTTGAAACATATTCCGGACTATCGTCTACATTTTTGATTGGTTGATAGAATCAATGAAAATTTTTTTAATATATGATATTTTCATATAAAGCACCACTTGACCATATTTTATGAACTTATTATTAAAATCATATTAATTTTAATAATTGGGTCAGTTAGGTTCAGATGCTGGATTTAGATTGTTGTAGGGGATTATTGCACTGAGACCTGAAAGATCTATTGCGCCCCCCGGGAGTCTTCTCCAATGCACGGCCGGCCTCTAAGCAGCATTCTCTAGCTACAGACAACACTGCCCATCACCGGGCAGTGAGTTGTAGAGGCTCTGAGGAAGAGAAAATCTAAAGGCAGCATGCAGGATTTGAACCCGGTATCTCCGCGTTGCTAGTCCAGCGCGCTACCACTGAGCTAATCCCTTCCTTTTTCCTTGGCTTTCGCCAATTAACAAGAGACGGAGACTGTAGTTTGTGTACTGTGATTGTCCTTGTCTGTAAAGTACAGAGTGTACATGTGTTTTTAGTGTATTGTGTACTGTTCTGATGAAGTGCATGGAGTACTGAGCTGCGGTAATCCATGGGGTCGTTACTGTCCAAGTAACTGCATATAACAGATACCCCTTGAGAGCATAGGTACAGAGTGTTGGATAATATTTGATATTTTATTCAACGACAGCCAGTTTTTTTTCATTTCGTAATCACTTGAACAATTTACAGGTTTTTGCCCATCCCCCATCAAATAGGAGGATTATCACTATGCAAATAATTCTGAATATTCTTTCAGTACTGCCTCACATTGTTTTCAAGACATCCTGAAAATAGGCGAACCCCCGTAACCAGTTCATGCAGGATATCATAAAAAAACTATGACAATGTTAAAGATGTTTTTTTTTTTTGTAAAATTTTAAATTTGAACAATATCTGCCCTTTGGAATTTGAGAAATTTTTAATCCATCCAGCAAAAAAAAAAAAAAAAAACTTTGTAGCCCCTAATAGATTTGTAATAAAATGATCAGCTATCTTACAAAAATTCCAACGATCATAATTTATGCCGATTTAAAGGAAATAATGTAAAAGAGATTACATAGGTTAGTTTATGAAGTGATGGGGGTTATTCGATCGTAATTGAAACAGCCAGTTAGTGACGGCGGGACGGTGGTGTAGATGAACTACAAGAACGACCTTTAAGGCACTATTATGTGTTCACACTAACACACTATGTTAGCAACCAGACAGGGCTAAACACTTCACTACCTCACCCCCATATACGATTATCAAGTACTAACCCAATTTTCCCTTTCCGTTCGTTTAGATGAATGGGATTCACCCTTGGTCTGAAAGCAGCAGTATTGGTTTTCGTCCTACATTCTCCTGTTATATTATTATTATCTTTCACTTTCACTTGAACATGAATATGTTTCAAAACAGAGAGCTTTAGGATCTTAAATGTTAAAGAAGAAGCTATTTTAAACTTCAACATAAAAATAAAAAAGTTTATCAGCAAACATGATTTTCTATCAAATTACATTTGATCGAAAAAAATCACTGAAAATCGATCCGAAAAAAATCACTGAAAGGAGGGATTCCGTAAAAATTTCATTCATTCAAAGAATCTCCAAAGCACGGAAAAAATGTATACCTTATCTCCTTTAGAAGTCGACTTATAAAATGTTTACAAAATTCATTAAATAAAGGGAAATATCTTTTCAAGCAATGTGGTCATAATATTTTCTGACTATAGCAAACAACAACTTGAATATCAGCAACTTTTGAATTTAGTTTCCCCTCAAGTAAGAAGAATAATATGGATTTCGGATTCAAATTTTAACCATATATATTGCAAATATATCGATTTCTTTTCTATCACTTTTAAGTAATTTCGGCGTCATTATGATACCAGCGAACTGATAGACAAATAAAAATTCTTACAATTATCTTATTGCCTTTTAAATTATATCAATATTTAAACTTCCATGAACAATCCATAGCAAGATAAGGTAGATGAAAGTGCAATGATAAATCAGAGGCTAGCACTGACCTCACAATTATATTTAGCGATACAACTACAGAGTGAAAAGTATATATGAAGGGTCTGCTCATTGAGCCAAGAGTGAAGCTGATGTTGGTAGTGTGATGTAGAATAGTAGCCTTGACTGATGCGATCGTGAAGAGCGATGTGGCTTGTAAGAACTCTTGCTTGATGGGATTAGCTACTGTGGCTTGATGATCCGTTCGAAGTTAATCTTGAACTTTTTATTTCGTTATTGTTTATTAACTCGTCAAAATTGTTCTGGCCACTCACTGTTCGTTAGCCCTCAGACGGTCGACTTTTTATTCAGTTTCTCCAACCTTTAGATGAGTAGCTGGAGAGAGCTACTAGATGGAAGATTGTGTAGCTCATTCACCAATTCATTGTAGCGGGGGTAATAGAGTGTGTAATGTGTAAATTTAGTGCTTTTGGAGCCATGACGATGGTGTTTGCTGCGGCTAGAATTTAAACTATTGAGCCCATCTATGTTTCGCGATTGGCTGCCTTGGCAAGCAAACTCGCCACACAAATACTGGACTCAATAGTTTCAATAACTAGCCGCAGTAAATGCCACCAAAAAATTGTCTCCAACGACATTTCAATTACACATTACACCCTCTGTAACGCTCATTGTAATCTACTGACAAATAACTTTAAATAAAGGCAACCAATATCTCTAGCACTCATCTAGAGGTAGAAACTGAATAATAAGCCGACAATCTGAGGGCTAACAACAGGCGCCCACATCCAGCTTGATGGATTTACCAAGTCTCAAGATCAACCTTTTGACTGGCTTTTTGAATCACATTAGGATTAACCATCCACCGTTAGAACAAGCAAAAGTTGTAACTAATTACTCAAAGTTGCGTACTTCAACATTCATATCAGTCAACGCTATCAATCTACATCTGCCAACATCAGCATTCATTGTTCTGTCACTCTACCCCACTATATACATTCTTCACTTTTTAATCAGTAAATTGTTAAAAATAATTTGTGTAGTACAATGTCAGTTTGTATGTTCATAATTATTACGATTCATAAACCTTCTTCATCCAAAAACCATTACAATAGAAAAATGCGAGTTTTCATCGATATGTTTTGAAGCCCCGCTGAATACGAATTTTTTAGTGAATATTTTCTGTTTATTTGTGAACACAAAATCTCACAAAAAGAGAAAAATGGCGGAAACCACCATAAATTTCATTTGATGGAATATCCATCAGCCGGAAGTTTACTGAATTTTTTTTCCAAGCGATTTTCTCGCAATTTTGCTCCAACCATTTTCTTTAAAATTCGTGTACCTTTCAGATTTATTTGACAAAATTTTCCCTAGAATATAGAT
Organism: Triatoma infestans; assembly: GCA_011037195.1. Lineage (NCBI taxonomy): Eukaryota > Metazoa > Arthropoda > Insecta > Hemiptera > Reduviidae > Triatoma > Triatoma infestans. Next base: position 87,052 of record JAAEAF010004354.1, read on the forward strand.
TTTTTTCGGGATTCAGGAGCAACAGTATCGTTTAGTTTTTTTCTAAAGTAGTACCACATCAGTACAATATATGGTTCTACCGCCTATATAATTTTAATATACATTAGAAGCTTTGGTAGAATTTCAAAAAAATAAATCACATCGATTACACGGAAATGTAACTTTGCATAGTAGGTTTTTGAGTTTATTTGGAATTTTCTCGAAACCGGATATAACGATTACCATTTAAACTTGGAATACTAACTGCACAGATATAAACCGTATCACTTTTATTTGTAATATTATTCTGAAAAATTAATTTTAAATGTTATATAGGGTTCAATATTAGTTCAATATTACTGGCGCTCTCTTCTGGATTATAATCACTTCTACTACTAGTCAGGATAGATATTGTCAACCCTCCATCCGTTGTATTGTGTAAGGTCCAATGATTTTAGAAGTTTAAAGATAATTTTGTCATTTTATCGTATTTGATTTATTAGTAACTGTAATATCTAGCTCCTTGCACTAGCTCAATACTCCCTCACCGAGAAGAATTTGGCTACTTCAAAGTTCAAAAATATAATATTAATAAAAATAAAAATATACTCCTGGATTGTAAACAAATTACTATTTTTAATACATAGAAATAAACAAATCGATAATAACAAAAAAAAAAAAATTAAAATATTGTAACCGGAATTACTTTCGTATAATTAAAAATATTAGTTAAATTTAATTGATAAGAACAAAAATTAATTGAATGTAAATATAACTTAATCATTTAATAGTTCCTAAATCTCTCATACATACATAGTAAGAATGTAGGAGGCGGGCGGACAAACCAAAACTAAACTAAAGATTGGCATTCAGATCATTTTGATCTTTATCTCACAGATACACAGTGGTCCCTCCACTCGGAGATTCACTAAGTCCTATATTTTATTTATTACATCTGCTAGATAACTTTTTTATTTTTTTGGGCAGAGTTTGTTTCTGTTACCTGTATTACCTACTCTACTACAAGTTGTAAGCACTTTTTAATGAATGTTATTAATTTTTGTATTTTTTTTTTTTTTTTTTTTTTAGAAGTGTGTTAAAGGTAGACAGTAGTTTGATTACTATTAATAAAATATAACTTTGTTTCCTTATGTATATAATATATATTTTTATATATATATATACACATATAAAATCACGTATTGTATTCATAACTTAAAACATTAAAATTATATTAACATAAATATGGAATCAAAATATTAACATTTGAATTTGCCACTAGACAGTTGCCTCAGCTAAGTATTCTCCATCATTAGCCGGTTAATCTAGAAAAAAATTTAGTGTGAAACACTCACAAGATTAAGGTTAAAGATCTTTTAGTTTTTTTTATAACATTGAAAAATGTATTCTTCAAGAATATTGATTAGAATACGGGAGCAGATAATAATGTATAATTCTTGGCGGTTATTGAGCAATTATTGAGAACAATTAAAGCTGAGTTAAAATTTCGTATTTGGATAAAATTATCCATTGGAGTTGGGAAAACAATTAAGAAAGGTCATACTAATATTTCAATACAATTTAATAAATTTTCAATAAAAATATCTAAAAATAACATTTATTGCCTTTTCAGTTCCTATTTAAAAAAACTTTGTTTAAGTTAGGTATTTATAATCAGTTAATTTTATACTATCAATGTTATGGTGGTAAAAATCGATCCATTTCTATATAATGCCTCATTATTAAAACATAATATAGTTCCATGTCATAAAATGTAATGCTGCCATCTAGCGGTGTATATCTCAAACAACTGATGTGATTTATCGTTGCTCTATAAAACGTCATAACTCAAAACTAGTTGTGTTTGAAAGAATTTCTTCCTCCATAAATTTACATAACTCCTTATAAATTAAGAATTTTTTTTTTTTTAATAAATTTTTGTAATTCTATATAAAATATTTTTTACTTTCTCTTACTCCTAGTAAGAGGA
>JAAEAF010004354.1:91015-155452 GCA_011037195.1 Triatoma infestans
TCATCCAAACATAATTAGTTAGAAATAAATGGATGGCTGAAATTCCAAGTTTCAAGAAAATTAGTTAACCGGAAGTGCGCTTTTACTGAACAGTTTTCGACGAATTTCATTAAATTTGGTACACAAACTATAAAATTTGTCAATTATCATTTTGAGAACTGGAGTAAGAGAAAGTTGTGTGAGTGTTTCACACCAGATTTTTTACTCTCCCACCGTTGCCAATTGCTGTTAAATAGATCGCGAAAATATCTTGGGACTTCTTGGCTTTTCCTCTACCAGCCTTAACCACTTTTATCTACGTCCAGTCAAACAGGCATAAAATTTAAGTTCAAACCAATTTTGTCTTAGTTATTGTTCCAAGAAAAGCCCCGGTGTTTATGGTGTTACTTTGAATACAGTATGCCTTCTATAACTTCTTTTCCTAAAACTTCTTAATACATCATAATTATTGTTTCCAATTGGACGAAAAGATAAATGAAAGTATGTCCTTTTTGGTTACGCTAAATTTTGAATAGAATTAATGTCCTACTTAATAAAGAGCGAGTTTCAAAAATAACCTATGTTATTAATGGATTTAATTATAGTTTTTATGTTCTTGTAAATTTTTTATTAGAAATTATTAAAAAGAATTAAATATTATGTAGAAACCACAGTATCTCGGTGTTTACAATATTGAAAGTTTTGGTGGACGGACATTCAACCTTTCAGGTTGCAATGATTATCAAAAATAATGTTCGTTAACTTTAAAGAACAGGTTAAATTAATTGAATTTATAGATTATTATATTAGGGGAAAAAAATATTATGAGTAATCTTTATATCTTCATTATGAGCTATTATTTCTTTTTACCAATATCAACGTGAGTTATTTACTTACTACAAACTACACAAATTGTTGTGTATTTATGTGTATGTAAGTGTACATATTTTCTTTATAAAAGTGACTTCAAATGTATAGCATAATTCCCCATATTTTCCATAATCAAAGGATACTATTCCCACCGGGCAATTATTCTTTGAAAAAAATTACGATACATGATTCATTTTTAAATTCATATTTAAACAAAAATCCAATAGTAACTTTAAATAAATATACTAAAAAAAACTCCAGCTAAGAGGAATAGAAAATAAATAAACACCTTACTTACTTACTTACTACGTAGCTCTACAGCCCGGGGTGGGCCTTGGCTTCCTTAACAACTCGACTCCAGACATCTCTATCGGCTGCTTTTGCTTTCCATCCTGTTACACCCAGGTTTCTTAAGTCCTCTTCAACATCGTCAAGCCAGCGTCTTCGCGGTCGGCCAACTCTCTTCTTCTTGCCTATGACAGTACCACGCAGGAGTCTGCTCGGCATTCTGTCTTCTGGCATCCTTGCAACATGGCCTAACCACTCTAAGCGGCGAGCCTTGATGAAACGGACCACATTCTCGTCCCCATACAAAGTATACAGTTCGCAGTTCTTTCTGAGCCTCCATGTGCGAGAAGTAGCATCGAAAACTGGACCATAAATCCTCCTTAAAATTTTTCTTTCAAAACCATTTAAACTATTTATCGCGGCAGCTGTAAGTGTTCATGTTTCAGCACCATAGGTAAGTACTGGCCTGATCAAAGTTCTGTAGAGCCTTATCTTCGAGGTTCTGGATAGATACGAACTTTTAAACAACTTTGTGTTAGCAAAGTACGCTCGGTTTACTAGGTAAATTTCTAATAATGAAATGTCAAGAATATCATGTTTGCGATTTTGTGTGTGTTATGTTCAGGAAAAGTCATCATAGACAAAACTGTGAACAAAAATCACAGGTAATTAATAACAATGAGATAATTTTCTTAAAAAAATAAATAAGAAAAAAAAGAAGCATTATTATCATCTGATACAAAATTATTTACATCTTAAAGTAAAAAAAAAAAATAAATAATAAAAAATTTAACAAGTTACAGTATATGAATGTTTAATGAGCGCACATATGAGACTAATGTTTTTGAAATAGAGTTTATATTGATCGTACTCTTCCTTTCTTTATCCTTCTCAGCTGATTTCATTTTTTAAAACATTAAAAAAATCTCTCGATTGCAACTAGTAATCAGTTTTGTATTTCTCGTAGATTTTTACAATCAATTATATATATATAATTTACAATAATATATTTCTATATATATATATAGAAAATTTTCCTTTGTAGAACTAAAAATAAGGGGGACTTAAAACTTTCTTGTACAATTCAATTAACTTATTTGATTCAAATCTTAATTAAAATATATATCCTGATAGTTAGTTTTAGCTAGATAATTAAAAATAATTCTATTGCTTTTTTCGTATAAATAAAATTTAATCATATTTGCTCACAGTGTAATATTTTAATCGCTTTATTTTGAGTTGTTGCTTTTTTAGGTTGTTTTGTTTATAAAATATTTAAAAATATAGCTGAATGTCATAATTGTTGCTGGTATTCACACATTACAAAAGTGATCTAAGATATTTTGTAAATGAATACATTAAGCAATGTCTTAAGAAAAAGGGATGACAGAAACAGCTAGCTCTCTTTACCACGTCACTAGACGGAGCCGTCAACTTAAAAAGTGTTTCAATATACTTCTCTCCAGTGTTCTTGAAGACTTTGAAACGTGTGAATGGATGATGAACCACAAGACTGAGAGAATGACTTCTGATTTCCATTGTATGGCCTTTGGCAGTTTATATTTTAACAGTAAATTAAATTCAAAGAAACAAAACTTCGTCTGATAAAGCTCTTTGACAGAATCGAATTGTAAAAAAAAATCGCATTCTCCAATTTCTCAAAAAATGCAAAGCTATTAAAGGGTTCATGTGTGATTCAAAACGATTATTTAGCGGTTGGGAAATATGCAAGTGAATCTTGCTTCTAACGTAGGAAGCCCAGACAATGATTGTTATAGCTAAAAAAAGTTCAGTAATTAGTAAAAATCATGCCGATGAACCGATTTTCTTCACACATACAATTTTTAATAACACATTTAATACAAGATAATATTATTTAGATGATAGATTCATATTGAAATAGCATTTTATAATGCAGCATAACCTCTACCACTTCCTGGAAAAACCACCTAAAATGAAATATTTTGGAAAAGTATTTCAAATACAAATTAAAGCTTTTGTGGTTGGTTCCGCAGAGTTGCGGAAAGTATCAGAAATATCTTCCGGGATAACCTGTTTCTTTTGGTGGTCATCGACCGGTTTCGGGCGTTCGCCTATCATCAGGATGCTTTTTTTCAAACAATATAATAAAATAGAAATGCACAGAGCAAATTTATACAGAGTGTTAACTACAAAATACGAGTACACATAGAGTAAATACAAAATTTACACAAATTCTATCAACTAAATTTGCTTTGTGCAAATCTATGTTATCACACTGTTTGACAAAAAGCAACCCGGCCCGAAACCGGTCGACGACCACAAAAAGAAGCAGGCTGTCACGGAAGATATATCTGAAAAATTGAAGCTATTTATATATGTAGACAGTGTATCGAATTTCTCTAGAAAATCGTTGGAGCTTTATTCGAGAAAAATCGCCAAAAATTAAAGAAATTATTCACTAATTTGAAGTGAATTTTCAATTCCATGTTGACCAATTTCGATCAAAAAGTTATTGTCAAATCCTCTGGTCAAAAATAAATTAAAATATCAAGTTTGAATTTTCTTCTATTTTTGTGTTATGCTCACCACACACACGTCAAAACCCGATATCAACTTTTAAAAACATTTTTTTCGGACTCAGAGGACCTCAAAACGTGTATATTTTTGTTGAAAACATGATACTGAAAATTTGAAACGATATTGATTGCAATATACTTCCTTTTAAACAGCCCTGAGAGAAAGCAAAAGTGCTTCGGAAAATATTCAATTCCTAATTACAAATTAGTTTAATGTAAAATTTGGGGATTCCTACGCTCTTTCCACAGTAGGATTTAGTATAAGCATAGAAAAAAGATGAATCTTCCAATGACTAAACTTTGTTTAAAAGGATGTCCCATGAAAAAACTATTAAAAGAAGTCCAAAGTGAGTGGTGAGCATTGTGAAAAGAAGCAAAAGAGTATACCGGTGCTTAGATGTTACTTTAATTGGAGCTAAATCTCCAAAAGCTGGAGGGTCAGAAGTTGGGTGGGCAAAACCCTTTAGGGAATGTCATTAAAATGGCTAGAATATACAAGAATTGCAACATTAATTTATTATGGATAGGATTTGTTGGGACCCTAAAAATCACTAGCCAATATCTAAACCTTTTTACTCTTAGTCCCTTAAGGAGGCCTGCTCTTCAGTTTGACATCACTCTCTATAGCGTTAAAATAAAAAAATAAAAAATGATATAAATGATTAGTATATTTATGAAAGGGAAGGTAATAGCTAAGTGGTTAGCACACTAGAATCCCATGCGGTGGTCCCGGGTTCGAGTCCAGTTTTGCTGCCCTTAGATTTTTTTCTTCCTAGGAGCCTATACAGCTCACTGTCCGGTAATGGACACTGTTGTCTCTGCAACGAGAAAACACTGTCCGGAGGTCGGCAATGCACTGATAAGGTTCCGTGCGCCCAATGACCATAGATGTTGACGCGCCTTAAATTGGAAAAAAAAAAGAAAAAGTAAATTAATGAATATTCTGCCCTTTAGTGTAATTATTATGATTAATTAATTACTGAGAGATTCATTACAAATCAAGGATAATTGCATCAATTATTTTTTTGTTCACTAGGTTGTTTATAAACAGAATAAAAATCAGAAAACAATGAAGAAACACAATATAAATTAGTGGAATAATTTCTAATAAAATTAAAATTTTACTTGAAATGAATTCCCAGTGTTATGTAACAAAAACGTTATAGATGATTGTAATTTTAATGTTTCGAATTATTATCAGAAGTGTTAGAAATTTTATTTTGAGTTAGTGTTGTCTTGTCTTGATTGGACCAAGTTAAACAATATATGTGTTTAGGTGTTTGTCCGCCTAGTTTTTACTATTTACTTCATTCATAAAAATTTATGACTATTCGTCCTTATTCAAGGAACGAATTGTGCCTTCATTTCAATGGGTATTACGATTTTAGCTGCATTACTCTCAACTTGTAGCCAAAGAAGAGACGAATTCCCTTGTTGTTGATGATAGGCAATTGCCTACAAACCGGTTCAAACTAAACCGTTATTCAACATTGTGGACTAAAAACACCCAATTAAAATTAATCTGTGACTTTAAATTACGATAGATAAAATATTTGATTTGATGAAGACATAATATAAAATTCTGTTGAAGTTGCAACCAATGACAATATATAAGAATCAAATGATATACTTACTGCTTAAACGTCATTTTATTTTTTAATTATAAATAAACATTCTAAAGAACTTCTTCGACCTTGTTGATATGTATATGTTACAATATGTTAAATGTAAAGTGTTTAGATGATAAACGACATATATATATAAGTTCTACTCTGTTGCAGTCGATCAGGCAAGCACTAACTTTATTCCTGTATTCTGTATTGTCGTGTTGTGAGTCCAATATATCGTTGTGCAATCTGTCTTAAGTTTTTAAAGTCAAGTCTTGTATATTAGTTAGAACCGTTTATTTTATAATCTTAATTATTCACAGTATCATACTAAGACGTGTCATATATTATATGTAAATAATGTCTTTCTATTCATTAAAATTTAAAACTGCAAACTATTGAGTGTGGCGCCTGTCAGTCTATACACCCTTTACTGTCTACACCACAATTAGGCCACTTGGTCAAAAATTCTTCTTTAAAATTTACAAGCATAACATTTAAAGGACAAAGATTTCAAACATAATATTTGCCATTTTAAATTCTGTAATAAGTCAATTAAAGAATGTTGATATAAAACTACAAATAGTTAAATAATAATAAATTTATAACGATATTATATTTGGTCGTGATTCCGGGTTTGAGTCCAATGCTACCCTTAGAATGGCTACGACTCTTATGCTACGCAGATGATTTAACGATTGTAGCAAGAGGAAAACATTCCAGTACAATCTCAGAACTCTGTGCAACCAGTTCTAAACATGGTTAGGAACTGTTGCAAGGAGGAGGACTTGTCCATAAATTCCCATAAAACCGTAATAATTCCTTTCACGTAACGCCACAAGTTGGAAGGACTTAATTAATCCCAACTTGGGCACGTTCCGCTTCCGTTTGCGTACCTTGGTGCTAGGTTTGACCGCAGACTTTGTGTAAGAAACTGGAGCTTACATCCAAGTTTGATTCTTTGGTTATACACCAGGATCATTAGACCGATGATTACTTTCGGGTCGGTGGCATGGTGGACTAAAACTCTGAAAAAGTGGTTGCGGAAAGGCTGGGTGAGATCTACAGGCAATCATGCCTGTGATCCACCACAAGGGCTATATGAATCATCCCGACGGCAGCGTTGGATGTCCTCCTTGACTTACCACCATTATATATTCTCGTCCAAGGCGAAGCCAGAATGGGAATTCATAAACTACTTCAAAAGCCGCTATCCAACACTTCTAGGTCAAAGGTTGATTAAAAAATTTAAGGCCAACCATGTACTTAGTATGTCAACATACAGGATTATTTCCTGGTTTAACATCGACAGGGATTTCCACATTGCAATAATTAACAGAGGTATATGGAGGGAAGGGAATAGCTACGTGGTTAGCGTACTCGACTCCCACGCGGAGGACCAGGGTTCGAGTCCAGCTCTTAGATTTTTTCTTCATAGGAAGTCCTACAGCTCACTGTCCGGTGATGGACAGTGTTGTGTGTAATGGAAGAACACTGCCTGGATACCGACAGTGCATTGAAATGGGCGCTATTTGCCAAATCTAAAATCCAATTTTGAGTGGAGATGACCTTTTAGAGAAATACCTGACATCACGTCAGCCTCAAAATCATTATACAATTAAAGTTTCCTTTTTCGAGAAAAATCACTAGAAAGGAAAATAAAATAAATAAATTCAGTTCAGTAAAGTGGTACATTATGTTGACAGTTATGGCCAAAATATAATACTGTATCTCTTCGCTGTTCGAACTTAAACAAAATATCAAGTTTGTAAAGGTATTGCAGCTTTTGTCATTGTTGAATTATCTTGAATGCACACAGCATATCTTCACAGACGAAAATTTCTATAAACCACTTTTTCGGACTCTGGGGACCTCAAAATTTGTATTTTCGGTGAAAAGTCTATATTGATCATTTGACACGCTGGTAAGAGGAAGTAAAAAAAAAAAAATAAATAAATAAATAAAAATAAAAATAAAAGATTTAACCGCAAACAGTTAATTTATTTGAAAATGTCAATATTACGATATATTTATATGAATGGTTTTATTAAAATTAATGTTATGCAGAGTACACGCTCATAGGCATTTCTAAAATAGATAGGTGGTACCGTAAAAGATCAAAGCTGTATGATAACTTTCATAGTTAAACGTGGAATAATAAAACTGACTTTATTTAAACTTTGGTCACAACAATTTTAAAATATTTTTGCCATTGCTGTTTAAGATAAAACATTGGTAACTATGGAGTAGAAAGGAATTGCCTTTAGTTTATATAACAGCCCTGGGATGCCATACCCTGTCGAAAACTCAGGCTTTAGACAGGGTATGGCATCCAGGGCTGTTATATAAACTAAAGCAATTCCTTCCTACTCCATATTACCAAATCCTTCAGTCCTATCTGACAGATCGCTACTTCAGAGTTAGGTGCGGCATTGAGTTCTCCGAAATCAAACCCATTCACGCCGGCGTTCCGCAAGGAAGCATCCTTGGCCCTGTTTTGTACACGGTATTCACTGCTGATATTCCCACACATCCAGAAACCCTGATCACAACCTATGCAGATGATACTGCAATATTATCTACAAATCCTAATCCTGCTCAAACTTCCTCACATATCCGAGAACACCTTGACCTCATCACTTCTTGGTGCAAAAAATGGAAAATAAGACTTAATGAAGACAAATGGAACAGATTACTTTCACTTTACATAGACAAACCTGCCCTCCCGTACGTATAAACAACAAAGAAATACCGACTTCCACGCAAGTACGCTACCTAGGACTGTATTTAGACAGTCGACTTACATGGAACCCTCATACGAGACTGAAAAGACAAGAATTAAATAGACGTTATGGACAACTACGAAGACTGCTTGGACGGAGATCAACCATGAAGGTACAAAACAAACTGACTTTATACAAAACATTGCTGAGACCTGTCTGGACCTACGGAGCTGAACTGTGGGGCTCCGCGAAACAATCCAACATCCAGAGAATCCAATCCTTTCAATCTAAAGTCCTTCGCCATATTGTAAACGCTCCCTATTATGTCTCTAATTCAACTCTCCACAAAGACCTCAATATCCCTTTCGTTAACAAGCTAATCCGTACGCGCTTCCTTAATTTCCACACTAATCTTCAGATTCATCCCAATCCCACCGCACAAACCCTATCATCTTCCATCCCGACAATCCTCCACGTCGCTTGAAACGACGTTGGCCACGCGACCTCCTAAACACCTAGCTTCCTTTTCATTCCGTGAGAGTTCCAGCATTGGTTGGCTCCTCTCAACATGCCTCTCTGATTGTGGCGTTGAGTCCTAGGGGATTCAGTGCATCACAGTCTGTGACACGAAATTCACATTTACATGATGTATATATGTACAGGTTGTAAATAAATTTAATATTTAATAAAGGAGAAAAAAAAAAAAAAAAAAAAAGATAAGACATTTATTTTCATAAAAATAAAATCATACAAATTTGTTGGTAATAAAAATATTTAAAAAACAATTATATTCCACAAATAAATTATTTTTTTTAAAAACATCATATTTTAAGAATAGTGAGGTACGTGTTATAAGTTGACATATTTTTATTTCTAGATTGTTAGATAAGAAATATACTTAAAATTTATTTCTTGAATTATAATTTTATTTTATTCTTTAGAAATAGACAAATAGATTTTTTTTTTGTTGCGTTAAATCTCTCTAGAGGTATAAACAAAAGGTAAATTATTTTTTTTCAATTATTTTGATTAATAAGAACATTTTATAGTATTGTATTAAATTATTAAAACATATAATCATAACGGAAGTATTTTTTTGGTTTATATATGCGTGTGTATTTGCTACTAGATAGTAGCACTATTTTGAAGATATTTATTCCCGCACGTTTTACAAAAAATATTACGTGCTTAAATTTACATGATGATTTTAATCTTACAAAATATAATGAATTTAAAAATAGATTAGACGGAAAATGCGTGTAAATAAAAAAAATATATACTGGCTTAACTGAAAATTTTTATAAAACAAATTGAAATTTACGTATTATTAAACAGAATTATATAGATCACCCATTTGCTTGACCCAGTCTTAGCTTTCGCCGACTATATAGTCCTGTTTTGCGAGCAATATAATTTTGAACATTCTCCAGGAAGAGTTAAGAAAAATTAATATGTCTATCAATATAGTGAAGACGAAGATGATGGAGATTGGCAGGAAAAGGGGTCTATTCCGTCTATTCCGTCAATGGCAGGATTTATTCCGTCTATAATTCTTCTTCTTCTTCTTAATCTGAAACTCTTCTACCTCACGGTGTAGAGATTGCCTACAGTTGTGTCTTCCTGTTCTTCGTCAATTTAGTTCTCTTGGCCCATTCCAGTCTCCTTGCTGTAAAATCTTCTCTGACTACGCCTTCCCAGGTGCTTCGCGGTCTTTCTTGATCTCGCTGACCCTGTATTTTCGCCTCATAGCATGTCCTAATCACTCTCCCTATATCCATCCTCATCAAATGCCCATATCCATCTTAGTCTGTTTTCTCTTAGTACTTCCTCCATAGGTTTGACATCTAAGTTTGATCTTAGCGTAGTGTTCCTTACTAGGTCTTACTCTCTATCCTTCGAAGAAAACGCATTTCCGCTTTTTGGATTTGGCACGATGTTTGATGTGGGAGCCCATGACTCATTGCCGTATGTTAACATTGGGAGGTATGTCTTTTTAAAGATTGTTACCTTAGTGCTTTTACTGATTTCTTTTTTTGTTTATAAATCCTCTTTTTAAGGCATTAAACAATCTTCTTGCCGAAGCGATCCTATTATTTATTTCTTTATGAATTCTCCATGAAGTTCAATGGCTAATCAGCAAGTCCTACAGCAAGTTGAAAATTCCAAATATCTGGGAGTTAACATGAATGAAGAAGCCTGAATTCATAAAGAAATAAATAATAGGATCTATTCGGCAGGAAGATTGTTTAATGCCTTAAAAAGTGGATTTATAAACAAAAAAAGAAATCAGTAAAAGCACTAAGGTAAACAATCTTTAAAAATACATACCTCCCAATGTTAACATATGGCATTGAGTCATGGGTTCCCACATCAAAACATCGTAGCCAAATCCAAGCAGCGGAAATGCGCTTTCTTCGAAGGATTGAAGGGTAAGACGCGTAGGGACCGAGTAAGGAACACTACGATAAGATCAAACCTAGATGACAAACCTGTGGAGGAAGTACTAAGAGAAAACAGACTAAATTGTTATGGGCATTTGATGAGGCTGAATGTAGGGAGAGTGACAATGGACATGCTGTGAGGCGAAAATGCAGGGACATCGAGAACAAGAAAGACTGCGAAGCACCTGGGAAGGCGAGGTCAGGGAAGATTTTACAGCAAGGAAACTGGAATGGCCCAAGTGAGCTAAATTGACGAAGGATAGGAAGGCACAACTGAAGGCAATCTCTACACAGTGAGGTAGAAGAGATATAGATTAAGAAGAAGAATTATAGACTGAATAAGTTACAACAATATTAATATTATAATGTTACGCTAATTTACAAAAATGAATTAAGTGTTTATAAGATGAGTCGGTCAAGTTATACCGTTGAGCATTATTGTATTTTTGAATCTTGTGAACGTGATGCATCCATCCCCAACAGCTGCATTCGTATAAGATAAGGCTTTGTAGTCTGTATAAGTCTGGAGATTGCAGTAGTCTGAGTCGATGTAGATACTGGTTGAATGGTCCCAGAACTCAGTCTCCATTTACAGGTACAGGAATTTGGAAAGCATGTGGAAATATAATCTCTCTAAGCTTAGGGTTACTGTGTTAGGAGGAACAGAAAAAAAAAAAATAAAGAATTTGAACATTTATTTACCACAATATTACTACTTGGTTTATATTTAGTTTATTTATTAAGTGTATCAGATTTTCTATAGATTTCTTGCAGGTATTGCAGATATTCCCAGCGTAAAATTTTATATTTAGAATTTAATGTTTAACTTTTGAATATGTCAAGGTTAGTTTTACTGCTCTTTTATTTGAGACAGGTAAATGTGATAATAAATTATTGATTACATTTATATTATGTAATAAGGATTTACAGATAAAAGTTTCCAATAGAATTGCAGTATGTCAGCAATAATATATTTCTTAATACTGGTGTGAAACACTCACACAACTTTCTCTTACTCCAGTTTTCAAAATTATAATTGACAAAAGTTATAGTTTGTGTACCAAATTTAATGAAATTCGACGAAAACTGCAAAAAAAAAACACTGTTCAGTAAAAGCGCACTTCCGGTTAACTAATTTCCTTGAAACTCGGAATTTTGGCCATCTGATTATTTCTAATTAATTTTGTTTGGATGATAGAATTAAATAATCGATTATGATAGCACTTTAGAGAAAAACATGACCCCCACAACTCCCCTAAAAGTGCCATTAAATGAATTTCCCTAAAGAAATGTTTTTAATAAAAGTTGTAGACCACTGTACGTTTAGTTTATATAATAAGTTTCAAGAAAATTGTCGGAGCCATTTTTGAGAAAATCGCGAAAAAGTGAAAATAATCATTTAATAAAGTGCTAAAGTAAACGCACTTCCCGGTTATCCGATTTTTTTCAAACTCGGAATTTCAACAACATATTCAATTCTAATTAAGTTTATTTAGATGATAGAATTGTCTAATAAACTGAAATAGCAGTTTAGATGAAAACTTAACCCCATCCCCCCCCCCATAACTGCCCTTAAGTGAATTTTCCCAGACAAATGTTTCAAATAAAAGTTATAGCTCTTTGTATGTGTAGTTGATGTAACAAGTTTAAAGAAAATCATCGGAGCCGTTTTTGAGAAAAAACGTAAAAAAGTAAAAAAAAAAATCCGTACTGTCAGATCCCATGGTGATGCCTAAACGGAATATCAAGTTTCTATGGTTTTTCGTTTTTTAACTATGCTGTTCATATACATACACACACACACACAGAACATTTGCCAAAAACCACTTCTTTGTACTCAGGGGACCTCAAAACGGATATTTCCGGTAACTCGATACGATTACAATACTTCCTCTTACTAGGAGTAAGAGAAAGTAAAAATAGATAAATTTCCTTGTAACTTTAAACTTTCTCTTATGTGCATTAATATGTAAAGGTTTAAAGAAAATCAAGGGTGCCGTTTTCGAGAAAATCCCCCCCCCCAAAAAAAAACCTCAATTAATTCTGTAAACGGGCACTGCCAATTATTTATCTGATCTTCAAATTCGAAATTCTATCAATATTTGTAGTTTATCTTAATATTATAAAGTGATAGAACCATACATTCTACTAAAGTGATACCTAGAGGCAATCTTAAGTTGATGATCCTTTAGAATCTCCAAAAAATCAAATTTAACTGAGAAAATATTTCAAATAAACGTTATAGATATTTATGTTTGTAGCTAGTATAATACAAGTTTAAAGAAAATCAGGAAAGGTATTTTTTTTGTGGGGAAAATCAGGAAAACTGAGGAAAAAAATTGTTCAATTAAGTTACACTTTAATTAACAGATTTTGACAAAAACTTACGCCAGAACGATGGCACAATAAGCCTCTGTTGGCTGCAGTGCCGGGACGTGGCCCACCTGAGATAGGATACGCCAGAACGATGGTGGTACCTATATGGAATGTGACACACACACACACACATACACACACACATACACACACACATACACACACACACAAATGCAGAATTTGCTAGAAAACCTTTCTTCGTAATCAGGATACCTAAAAAATTGTAATCCAGTAGAAACTCACGTTCTAAAAAATTGACACAATTAATATACTTCTTCTGAAAGCAGTAGGAGATAGTGAAAAGGCTGTTAATGTGTGTATGCGGCTCACAGTTTGGGTGTGTGTTGCATTCAATTACTTGGGGGAGTAGCGACCCAACGAGTTACCACAGTACAGTACTCCATGCACTTCTTCAGAATACGACACAATACACTTAAACTATATACACTCTACCCTTTACAGACAAGGACAAACACAATACACAAACTAGGGTCTCCGTCCCTAGTTAATTGGCGTAAGTTAAGGGGTTAGCTTAGTGGTAGCGCGCAGAGCTAGCTACGCGGTGGTCCCAGGTTTGAATCAAGCATGCTGCCTCAGATTTTCTCTTCCTAGGAGCCTCAACAGCTGACTGTCCGGTCAGCAATGTTGTTTGTAGCTAGAGAACAATGCTCTGCAGTGCACTGAAAAGGCACAGTAGATCTTTCAGGTTGCAGTGCATATTTAAAATAATAATTATAACTACTCATTAAAGAAAACCATCATAGATTTTCAAGTAGGCTGCTTCAATTTGGGGACATCTGCTGGTTTCGGGTGTTCGCCCATCTTCAAGTTGTCTTGATAAAACAATGTGATATCACAGACTTGCAAGGAGGAAATTGTATGGAAAGCATCAGAGATATCTTCCGTGATAGCCTGCTTCTTTTGGTGGTTATCGACCCACTTCGGGCATTCGCCCATCATCAGGTTGCTTTTTTTCAAACAATGTGATAACATAGAATTGCACAGAGCAAATTTATACAGAGTGTTAAATACAAAATACACAGAGAGTAAATACAAAATTTACACAGAGTGTATCAACTAAATTTGCTCTGTGCAAATCTATGTTATCACACTGTTTGACAAAAAGCATCATCAAGATGGGCGAACGCCTGAAACCGGTCGATGACCACAAAAAAACAAGCAGGCTTAATCATGGAAGATATCTCTGAAAAGTTAAGCTATTTATATATATATAGACAGTGTATCGAGTTTCTCTAGAAAATCGTTGGCGCTATATTCACGAAAAATCACCAAAAATTAAAGAATTTATTCGGTAATTTGGAGTGAATTTTCAATTCTAGGTTGACCGATTTCGTTCAAAAACTTATTGTCAAATCCCCTGGTCAATCATTTAAGTTTGAATTTACACACTGAGTGTGTAAATTTATTCTCTTTCAAGTGTATAAACTGATTTTGCTTTGTGCAAATCTGTGTTACCACACTTCATCATGACATCCTAAATGATGGGAGAATGCTCGAAACCAGACGATGACCACAAAATAAAGCAGGCTATGACGGAAAAATTCTCTGATGCTTTCCAGCTTGGCGGACCCTCAATAATTTACCATATTTAAAAGAAAATTACCTATTGTGAGACGATTGGAAAAATCAGAAAGAAACACTTCTCTGAAGTTCGGCCACTGGCAAGAAAAAATCGGGGCAACGATTGAAGTAATAATTGTCCGGTAATGCGTCGAATACAACGTAATTTTATACGATCCAATTACTTAATTAGTAATCCTCCTTCACTACATGGCCCTAAAATATATTCAAATATAATATATTAATTACTTCTTAATATTTTTGGTATTCGGTGTCCCCAGACAGTATATAAATTAAAAGAAAGTTTTTTTTAAATGGCGCTGTGTGGCCCATTTTTGTGGTTATAAAATGACTGGAAAGTAAATACGTGTTCTTATTATAAATTTCGGGATTATGTGACTATTGTGGTGAAATAAAAAATTTAAAGAAAAAAATACACCATTTTTATAATTTTAGTAGGTATTTATTAGAGAATTTGATTAAAGCTATTTCGCAAAACTTTAATTGCAGCTGACTATCCATGAGTATATAGCAGGACTCTTGTTACTGAGATTCCTTCCTAGAATCTCTTTACCACAATGTATTTTAGCCACGACCTCTATTTGGATGACAGTAGCATGTCATTTTTGATTTGACCAAAAGATTATTGTCGGATATTCTTTAGTACTTAAAATAGGTAATGGTTTAGATTATTGTAGGGGATTATTGCACTGCGACCTCAAAGATCTATTGTGCCCCCGGAGCCTTCTCTAATGCACAGCCGGCGTTCTCTAACTACAAACAACACTGCCCATCACCGGACAGTGTTGTAGAGGCTCCTAGGAAGAAAAATTCTAAGGGCAGCATTAAAAGAGGTATCAAGTTTGAGTTTCTGCGTTTTCTTAATTCAACTATTATGATCCCTTTCGCACAAACAACCAAACAATTATTCCCTCTACAAACAGACACACACACACGCAGAGACCACTTGTTAAAAAAAAAATGAAAAAACCACGGTTTCTGATAAAAATTTATAAAATTCAATACAAATTAAATCACTAAAAACTTAATTATAAGCAACAATTTTTGCAAGGTTTTCTACAAAATTTTACTCTAGAATACCACTAGAACATCAGCAGCAAGTATACTTGAACACACGATATTTCTCTACTAATAGTGGGTTTATTTTGTGTAATGTCGTTAACATGAGAAGCGTTACAGAAACTGTTAAAACTGGCCAAACAGTTGATGCATCGCTCCATATTCTGTTTACAGCACATCATTAATACACCATTCTAGATCATACTCATTCTATCTAACTACCCTCTTCCTCTCGCTGTTTCACTTATGTGCCGGTCTACCACCTCTACGATCCTGAGTGCTGGCACAATGTACAACCAGGCTCAACAAACCGCCGTATTACTCACTGATTTATTATAACTGAGTAGTAGTTATTAGTAAAGAGTTTGTAACAACTTTTATCCACAAAACTTTTCATCATTTGAATAAGAATTTCTAATATATTATCTATTTTTAACTAATAATCACAGATCTGGATATTAAATCAAGATTTTAATAAATTAGTGGTAGTAGTTCTTAATCGGCTTCGTTATTAATTAATTTATTTCATTTGTTATACCACACAAGTTAGCCCAATATTTCATCTAAGTTCTAATTGTACCCAATTCTAATTCTATGAATAATTACTTCTTTAACAAAATTGTTTTAAATCCACTAATTAATTTTATTGTTATGAGTAATATTTATAAAATATATTTATGAAATAAATTTTATATATTTTTTTTTTTTCAGTCAAATTGTCAATGTCTCAAAGGTCCCGGACCCTATAATCTAAATGTTTTAATATTCTATATCTTTTATTTGAAACATTTATCTGAGAATTAGTTTCAGGCTTTCGTCAATCTTCAATTTAACTTTGAAACAGTAAACTTAATAAATTCAAACGAATCAATATATTAATTACGAGATATGAAAAGGAGAGACTTGGGTTTTTATAAAAAGAAATAAACTGAAAATAATGCTGAACATGTATACAGAGAGAAAGTAACATAAAATTGCCAGGACTTTACACGAATATAGAAATTGGTGGTGAGAGATTTAATGTAACTAAAGAGAAAGGTAGTAGTTAGTTGCTGACGCGTTGTGATTGCTGTATAAACTGTTCTCAAGATTGTTCTCTGTAGAGCTAGCGTAGCTGTAATTAAACAGAGTCTCCCACTCTAGTCTGGTCTAAGTAACGAGTGAGACTCTCGAATTTGTGCCTCTCTCTCTCTCTCTGCTTTAGGTCCCTTTCTTCGGATCCTATTACATTAATAATATAAACAATTATACAATTAATATTCTAAGTTACTAATAAAGATTAAAATCACACATAAAATTGAAGAAACTACTATCAACTTTTATAATCTATATTTCTTGCTATCCATACATCTTCATTGGAATAAACTTTTGTTTAGACCAGAACTTGCTATCAGTGTAAATGAAGTTGAACAAAAAATTAATACAAAACAAATGAATTACAGTAAATTTTCTTTGAATAGACAATTTCTTGGAATTAAATATTTATTATTATTAACATTGAAAGTATATAAATTGTGATGAATAATGAGTTTAAAAGCATGAAACTGTAATCATAGTAATTATTTTAATAGTGTATTCCCATTAATCATTTACTAAACTAGAAAATTCTATTATTTTCTTCTTTTTTAAACATTAGTTTTTATTTCATTCTTTTTATTTTTTTTAAACACAAATAATTCTGAAATACCAAAATATTTGATAATATTTTATAAATTAGGTTGACGAGCTTTTTAAAACGGTAAAAGATAATGTTAAATAATTATCGTATCTTTATTAAATGAATGTTAAAGACCTGTCCAGTTATATGAAGCGCATTCCTTGAAACAATTTCACTTAACATCTAAGAAAGATGATTCTCCTTTTTTCTATTGCCGTGTTGGGGAGCGGGGAACAAGTTTTACGCTATCCAGAACCTTTCTAGGCTTTGTAGGTACTCATAAATTGTTCAAAGCCTTTTTAATTCATTACCGGCCTCGGAGCAGTGATTTCTTGTTACAAGGTAGCAGTGATGACTCCTAGGTCACGAAAATCTAAGAGGCATTGCTACTGGTTTCGAATTCCGTGTTCTAAGTCCAGCACAGTATCACTGAACTAATCCCCCCCAATTTTATGTTTCATTTTAACTTCAATAAATTGGAAAAATTTCTAACTTACATTTTCATGCAATTTTTTTAATCCTACCCTATATTGCTGCTTATTTTCATGGCTAACATTGTTCTACCTATTATTATTCTAATATTTTGGTCTATATCTGTTCTCTGTTCATTTTTAAATGCAGTACTCATGCTAGTTTCGGATGATGATGTTTGTGAACATTTAATAAATATCTTAGATATATTGTAGATTTTTTGTTAGATGTCATTTCACAAGTAGTTGCACTTTCTTAGTAAGTTATCTGATGATGCATAATTAATACAAAACCGGTCATACCGAAATCTTATAAGAAATTGTTTATATGAACCGACATCTAAAAACTGTATCTAAGGAAAGGTTTCACTTGATCCCTCTGTTAATTATCAGCAAAAATGTGCAATATATGCGCCATGATTTTAAAGTTTGTTTTAGTGGATTGTTTGATTTATTGACGAAAGCATGATGTATGCAAAATACAACAATATGCGTGTTGATAATCATTTTATCTAATAAACAACTAAAAGGATGATATGTGAAGTCTCGTAAATTCCATCAAATTTGCTGCACATATATATATATATAGATTTAACCTATTCAGTCTTGATGATTTTACTTACTTCTTAGTAGAATCGTCCAAAGATATCCAACTTTCTGGGCGATTATTCGATATAGGCTCAAAGTAGGACAAATATCTAACTTACATTTTCATGCAATTTTTTTAATCCTACCTTACTTTGCTGCTTGTTTTCATCGCTAACATTGTTCTACCTATTATTATTCTAATATTTTTGTCTATTTCTGTTCTCTGTTTATTTCTAAAAAACAAAACAAATAATTAATAGACATTGCGGTCAGCAATATAGCCAATTCAGCTAGCCGATCATAAAACCGACACCATACGATATGTACGGCATTTATAAATTTAATTAAAAATACCAACTTTAAAAAGAATTTGAAAATTAAAATTCTGATAATTGCATTAAATGGATGGCATATGAGTGTTTCATATATTTATATATTTATATATTATATATTTGTTTAAGATATCTCTTGACTTAGTGAAGAATTCAATGTATAGCTTTTTTTAGTTCTGCTATAGGGAAAGCAGAGTTATAGAGTTACCACTAACACTTCAACTGTTGCCAGAAAAAAAAGTATTTTTTAAGTTTGTTTCGAGTATTCATTAGGTTAACAAGGCCAGGTTGTCGTTTGTGTTGTGCGTTGGCTAGGCTAGAGGGGTTTAGAAGTGTGTGGCATGGGGCTGGATAGCCACGGTAATGAATTGTCCACGACTGTGTGGCCCTACATTGAGAGTGGGGAGGCGGTCGGGTCGGCAGAATTTGGCCGTAGTAGCTTTCTCTCACAACCCGTCCATTCTATGCTGCTCTCTAACTTGCACAACGTTTAAATCAATATCAAGCACCGAGTGAGAAAGATATAGTTTGAATTTTAGTAAGAGTAAGTGAGATAGAAAATGCTTTAACTCAGGCGTTGTGGCTGGTGGTGGGCAAGCGCGGGCGGCAATTCATCAACACAGAAGCTTGCCGCCTCATCCTCCACTTCTCCTTTTGCCACCACCAAACTATAGCCAACCCCCTAAGCGAAAGCCTCGCCGTTACTACTACAGCATTGGGACATGCCTAGAAGAGGATGGTTTGAACCTCGCCCTTTACCCCCAGTACACACAAATGTATGTCCGTGTGTGAGTGGAAGACTGGAGAAACTCTCTCGACAAACAAAAACTGAAATAGAAAGTACACAGACCTACACATACACACACACACTCACACCAAGAGAATATACATATACTAGGATACAAATTCTTCATTCAGTGAACCCGGATTAACCAAATTTTTGTCCATGTTGAAAGCAGATGAATTTAGGATATTTGAGTTTAGTGAATGAATATTTTACTAGTTAATATTAAGTAGATGATTTGCAGCTATAAACAATATTATTTGCAAGATAATAGCGGTAGTTAACATACTAGTACCACTCACTTAATGTTTTATACACACAAAAAATTGTATAAGAAAAAAATATGGACTTGGGAATTTCTTTATTTTGGAGATTTGATTTAATTAAAACCAAAATTCTGCAACATATTTCTTGTATGTATCTCTTTTAAGAAATATTTATTTGACAAGTGAGTAATGCGTTTGTATATACTCGAGTTCAGGTTTGCCCACATGATACAAACGATCTGGTAACTGAATGAGAGTTATAAAAGAATTTATCCTTAGTTAAGTATTATATTTTTTCTATTAGAATAAAACAAAAGGATTTAAAAACTGGTAAGTCATGTGGAGTAATATTTAACAGATCGTTGTCAATTGAAAAGGATAGGTTTTCCTTCTGTTAGGTTATACATAAGATTAAAGTTAAGCAAAATTATATTATTATCTGATATTTTTTATCCGTCGTAGCATGCATATTTATTTTACTCCTGCCCGGTTTCGGATTTTCATCCATCGTCAGAGTAAATCTACTCAATTTCGTGCAAAGAATTCACTACAAATGCAATTTTTTTCGTTTCACTCGACACTTTGTATGTGCGGGAGGTTATAAGGTTGTGTTACTACGTGTGTGTGTGTGTGTTTTTAGGGACAAAATGGAATTATTATAAATTATGATTAGAAAATACATTAGAAAATAGTGTACAATAAATAGCATGTTTTGAAGGATATTTTATAACTAAATTTCAGGGGGATGCGACAGTAAGAAATTTCAGGAGTATACTATCCTAATAAGAATTAGATAAAGTTTGAAGAAAGGCAATGCAAATTTTAAGGATAGTCAAAAGCTTGTAAAAATAATAAATAAATAAATATGAAATATTTATAATAATTCCATTTTTTTATCATTAAACACATACATAATAAGATAAGCTTATAACCTCTCGCACATACTAACCACAAGTAGTATCGAGTGAAACGAAAAAATTACGTTTAAAGTGAACGAAATCTATACGAAATTGATAGATTTACTCTGACGATGGATGAAAATCCTAAACCGGTCAGGAATAAAATAAATATGCATACTACGTCGAATAAAATACCACATGTTATCCCCAGCATTGCGGACCCACCCACATATTCAAAAGTTATGTTATTATATTTTCTGATGTTTAATTAAATTATGAATTTATTATTAAAAAATGTTAAAACAAATTTTTAATTGAAGAACTTCTACTTTACTTTAATTATTATAAATTTATATATTTTAGGAAATCGATCTTGTATTTTGGTGTTAAAAAGAAAACACTAAGATTTAATCAACGTTTAGACTATTTTATTTGGTCTTGATGAGGGATTCACCTAAACTTGTCATTTGTGTTTTTGCTCTTATTCTGTGCCTTTAAAATTCATTGTAAGGTTGTTTTTTTTAATCTATATTTTGATTAAATATAACTTCTTTTAATGAAATATGAACAAAAATTCCGGTCATTTCCGGAATACGTCCTGGATAGTCACTTCCGGATTTACGTCCGATCCTATTTTTTTTCTGGTGATCCAGTAAATGCTTCGTTGAAGTTTCAGGATTTTTACACTGTAACACTGCATTTGCATTTAAAATATGTATTTTCTTTTCTTATCAACTTCTCCCTACCTTTTTCTGCCCTTACAAAGTTTCCACTTTCTTAAAACCTCTCTTCCTTAGGGCTCGATATCATTTTGTTGGGAATCCTCGATTGTACACCTTGATATAAACTCCAACTTGCATTCTTTGATTCTGGAAAATGAATATCAACAAGTACTTAAAACAAAAAAACAAGAAAAATTTATTTGTAAGTTTTTTTGGATCAAATATAAAATCTTTAAAAAATTATAAGAAATAGATTCTCTAGTCATTTCTAGATTTACGACGAACGCTATTTTTTATTTATTTTTTCTCTTGATCCAATGAATACATCGTTCAAGTTTGATCATTTTACCATGTTTAGCCTTCATAGGATTCATTCTAAAAATAGGATCCTATATTCCAAGTGATTATTTGCATAAATACCGCTTCTATTTTAAAAATATATAGCGTAATATTATAGTTTAATAAGGGGTGGGTGTTGGTGTAGTGGTTATGAGCATGGACTTGTAAGTGGGAGGACCCCAGTTCGAGTCCAGCGTATAACTAAATTTTATATTTGTTTAAAAAATGTTAATAGTAAAGTAAGTGCTTCTGCCCCCGTCCACGACACCTAATTTGGTAGTTGGACGTTAAGCCCGCCTGAAAAAATTGGCATAGTTTAATAAAACTAAAAGACAATGATACTATTAAATAAGAAATTAAATAGTTAGCAATATCTATGGATCATCCAATAAAATAATTTGTTTGTGTGTCTCATTACTTAGAATCTTGAAGTGTATTCTGAGAATTTAAATTGTAGAACTTTCAAAAACTTTAGGTATCATTACAACAAAATTCACTACTAATTGTAATGCAAACAAATATTCTCTGTCAGAGGTTTTTTTGCGATGTTAAAGTAAAAAATAATAATAAACAAACCATCTCCCCCCCCAGTAATCTGGCCTACTTTCAATTATTTGGACAATTCATGCACGTATATGAAAGTGGAGAGTATTCCAAATTTTTAATGCGAACGCCAAATTGGAAATCAACAATCTATTGTTGCATTTTAAAATTCATAAAAGTTAATATTAATAAGCAAAAATTTTCAACACTAAACATATTATCTTTTAAAAGAACTAATAACAATTTTAATAACCGGGTATTAAAAGACACACCTCCTTTCATCTTTGTTTTTTTAGCAATCCTTAGCGTTTCCGGACGAACTTCACTGATGTTAATTACATTTTTCACTCTTTGGAATTTTTTTTTTTTTTTTGATGATATTAAAATAACTAAGTTATTAAGCGAACGTTTGTTATACAATTACATTAATCAGTTTCTATATCAAGTGATCAAGTATCATAAAAGAATTGAAAAAAAAAAAAAATTAAAAGTGGTTTTTTTCTATATAAATAAAATGGTGACTATATCTAGCGGATTTTTACTTTCTCTTACTCCTAGTAAGAGGAAGTATTGTAATCGTGTCAAATTTTCGATATCGAGTTTTCACCGGAAATATCCGTTTTGAGGTCCCCTGAGTCCAAAAAAGTGGTTTTTAGCGAATGGTCTGTGTGTGTGTGTGTGTGTCTGTGTGTGTGTATTTATGTGAACAGCATAGCTCAAAAACAAAAAATCGTAGAAAGTTCAAACTTGATATTACGTTTAGGTATCAGCATGGGATCTGACGGTGCTTTATGTGTCAATATTCCTCAACCGGAAGTACACTTTACTAGTTGTTTTTTTTACGTTTTTGCAATTTTCTCAAAAATGGCTCCGAAGATTTTCTTTAAACTTGGTATATCAACTACACATACAAAGAGCTACAACTTTTATTTGAAACATTTCTCCAGGAAAATTCATTTAAGGGCACTTCTGGGGGAGGGTGGGGTTAGGTTTTCATCTTAACTGCTGTTTCAGTATATTAGACAATTCTGTCATCTAAATAATGTTAATTAGAATTAAATATGTTGTTGAAATTCCGAGTTTGAAAAAAATAGATAACCGGAAGTGCGTTTTTACTGAAATATAATTTTCAGTTTTCTGGTATTTTCTCGAAAATGGCTCCAACGATTTTCTTTAAACCAGCGTTGTTAACTATACATATAAAGAGCTACAACTTTTATTTGAAACTTTTCCCCTGATAAATTCATTTAAGGGGACTTTTGGGGGAGGGGGGTTATGTTTTTCTTTAAAATGCTATCACAGTTGATTATACAATTCTGTCATCCAAATTGAAATAACTAGAAATTAATATATGACCCAAATTCCGAGTTTCAAGGAAATTAGTAAACCGGACAGTTTTACTGGACAGTGTTTTCACTTTTCGACGAATTTCATTGAATTTGGTACACTAACTATAAAATTTGTCAATTATAATTTTGAGTACTGGAGTAAGAGAAAGTTGTGTGAGTGTTTCACACCAGATTTTTGTTCATAATTTACGTATTTTTTTTTTTAAATACTTCATACATTTTCATGATGAAATGTTACATTCATCCTTTCTCACCATTTTTGCCGAGGTTTTCTCAAAATATACACAAAGAATATTTTATACAAACTCAGTTGTGTTTGAATTATAAGGCTTCTTTAAAAAATTATATAAAGTACTCTTATTAAGTTTTAAGGAAATGATTTGATTAAAATATCAAACTTAAACATGTTTTCTTCTACCTTTTTAACATCACAGAAACTATTATAGAAATCGTTTTAATCGTCAGGCCTTAAAGTTATAATGCGATTTTTTTATACGGCAATGGCCAGAGGAGTTTTTAAAGAAAAAAATATTCTTTGTTGCTCCACGTTTCGGGCACCTCTTTACAATAAATTACCATATTATATTATTATAATTAGAGTAAAAAAGTAATTAGTCCTGATTTTCTTTCTAGTTCAGAAATACTTACCTTCTTCAAATTCGTTTTATAATCAAAATTTTATTTTATCTTGTTCGACGTAAGAGGGTTTTTTTTTTATTTTGAAAGGAGGCCAATGCGCATTGAAGGCTACCATTGAAGGGGGCGACCTTTCGATCCATTGTGCAACCCCTGAGTGCTGCAGGCTGCTCACAGCACCCAAGCAGATGTCCCAAATGAACATCCATTCTACAGAACTTCCATCAGTTTAAGATCCCTGAGGAATCCTAGCAACGCGGGGGCCCCGGGTTCGAATCCAGCATGCTGCTCTTAGATTTTTTTCTTCCTAGGACCTTCTACAACTCACTGTCCGGTGATGAGCAGTGTTGTCTGTAGCTGGAGAATGCTGCTTGGAGGCTGGCTGGGCATTGGAGAAGGCTCCGGGGGGCACAATAGATCTTTCAGGTCGAAGTGCAATAATCCCTTATAACAATCTAATCTAATGTAGTACTACGATATAAACGATGCCTAAAAATTTCCCCTTATTCCTGTAAATTCTCCTCAATCGTCGCATGCTACTTACTAAATAAACACAACATTTTTTAAAGCCACTTGCGATATCTGCCATACAAGATCCAAAATCTTGTTGATTTGCGAAACGAAACCAATTTAGTTGACTGAAAGAAAATGAAAAAAAATCATAAATCATTGTTTCTGTAGACTGAAAAATCATCCTGTAGAGAAATCTGGGCAGCTAATCAGTACGTGGAAACAGAATTATGCAGATGTTGGCGTGTTGCCAGCTGGTTTATGCTTTAAGTTCTACGTGAATGGAAATTTTAGTAAAACGGGGGGGGAAAGTGAGTTTGGTATTTTCTTCCAAGCATCTAAATACTTTGAGAAATTATATATTTCTAATAATAATCTTGCTAATTCCCTATATAAGTCAAATTTATGATACATTTCGCGTTTATTAAAAGATAAATATTTTATGATTTAATGACAGAATTTAAAAACATGTAACCAAGACTAATCATTTCACTTTTTTTGACGGTATAAAAATAACTATAAGACACACAAACACACATAAAACATGTATGAATACCAG
Organism: Triatoma infestans; assembly: GCA_011037195.1. Lineage (NCBI taxonomy): Eukaryota > Metazoa > Arthropoda > Insecta > Hemiptera > Reduviidae > Triatoma > Triatoma infestans. The sequence continues at coordinate 116,173 of JAAEAF010004354.1, forward strand.
ATCTATAATAGCCCCAGACTAGTCTTGCACTAAGGCCTCACTTGGTTTTCTTATTTTACCGGGGGGGTCTGCCCCACTAACACAAAATAAAAAAACTTAATCTCACGTTACCAAACTCTTAACTCTTCTATTACAGCATTAATACTACTCACTCCTTCATCATACATTATTTATTAATTTTTTTTTTTTTTTTAAGAAATTTATTGTTTAGATTTATTTTGCGTATTGAAATTGATTTATTATAGCATAACCATTCAATTTTTTTTAAATTTTTTTTTGTAACATTTTATTTATATTGTTTGTGAGGAATATTTGTTAAAATTGGGAAAAAATTAATTAATATCTGTAGAGTAAATATTTTTTTTTTACATCCTTATTCATCAAAGAATTTAATTTTTGTTTTTATTAGTTTATTTATTAATTTTTTTTTAACTTGAGGCCGGCTGCGATTAACTTTGGTAGTACCTTAGTTATTCTCTCACTAAAGCTGATCATTTAGGTCCCCTTAGACGTAACCACATATTATTTTTTTTATTTTTTATTACGCCATTTACAGGGCTTTTTCAGCCATCAGATATCTAAGAGCCCAGTATATTGCGGAGTTCTTCTCCATGTCATTCCTATAAACTTTATCGCAGACAATATCCAGAGACTGGCAGAGGTTTAGATATCCAGCATCCATCGACTCCTCAAGACAGAGGAGACATATGTGTCAACAACTCCTATCCTATTCAGTTGAACCTGGAGATAGTCGTGCCCAGTCAGAAGGCGGAAATTAGCTGCGGCTACTTTTCCTGGCAGGCAACTGGACAGGGGCTGTCTATTCAGTATTTCCCATCGTTTACCGCTCGCCTTTTGCTTACGCGATGTATGTAAAGTTTCGTTGACTCTTACTTTTATTTCACGACAAGCACCATCGTAGCTTATAGCTTCTGTAGGAGCTTGTAAAATACTGCATTTTTTGGCCAAATTGTTGGCCTTTTCGTTTCCAGTGATGCCACAGTGACTGGGGATCCACTGGAGAACAATAATCCAGCCTCCCTTAATACTCTCGTGGATTTTTTTGCGGGCCCACAGAACACCCCCACTATCAGTACTGGAATGGGAACATAGTGCTTGAATTGCTGCCTTAGAGTCTAAGAAAAACACAAATTTGCCAGGAAGCGGGTGTTTAAGATTACCTGTGCAGCCCAATCTACTGCCGCAATCTCGCCATAAAATTGCTACAATGGCCACCCAGCGATCTGCAGTGGTCCACTTTGAGGCTGTGCACACCATAGCCAACACTCTTTAAGCCTGTATCCGTGACAGACGCCGAAACGCGCGTATATATATGTAGCCATTCATATCTTGGGGGTAGCAGATAAGGATAACTTAAGCGCATCAGTATCTCAGGGCTAGTCGTACTTTTCAAGGCGTCTTCAAACAGGAAGAGGAAGCAATTGGCAATAAAAAAAGGTGGTAATGGACTCTGATTATCATGGAATGGTTCACACGCACCCACAGAGATGTTGTATTTGCTTCCACATATTGATGGACTTAACCGCACATTAGATCAGCCAACAAAAGCGCATTCTACTTAATTTACTCTCATAAATTACAATCACTTGTAAATTATGTTAATTTAACAAACACTTTGATAATAATATGTTGTCGGCTGTTAAAAGTAAATGTTAAATGCATTCAAAATAAATATGAAATTCCATAATTTTTTCTGCATCAAAACTAAAATGTTTTTGGTGGTGTTTGCCCGGTAAAATGTAAAAATTTTCTATATATCCTTGACTGAAATTCATTGCCTTCTATATTTATTTAAGAATGAATAAATGTAAGAAAAACAAATGATTTTTGGGAAACGTTAAATGAGCCAATTAAAATTTTCATGATTAAATGTAATACAGTATATTTTTTTGAAAAATAGGAGTAAATTTTACCTAAACGTACCTAAAATATAATGAATTACTGAATTACTCATGAGTATGAGGGTATAGAATCCCTTTTAATAAAAGAAAATTTCAGGAGATAATTCTTCGTCAAAATTATCATTAAAAACGTTTTACAAAGGTAACCACTTTTAAAGGCGCAACTTAATTCTACATTTAGTGACAAGCAGCGCCACTTTTAGGATTCCTTTAGAAATCGACGGAACTTTTTTCATGGATGCGTGTGAACAACTGTTTGCACCTGAAGTCGGTCTTATTACAAAAAAAAAAAAAATAAACATAATCCTTTTTTGCAATGCAATAGTTGAATTTGATTTTCAAAATAAATAATGCAATTAATATATTGTACTCTTTAAGGAAAAGAAAAAAACAAGTTTTGAAAGCCATTTTATCACTTTTTACAAACCTTCATCACTTACCTAAATCTTCATTTATGGTCATTTAAGGCAAAACCTTTATTTAAGGCAAAATTTAACCAAGTAAAATGCTTTTAAGTTATTTTCAGTAAGTTCTATTCTCTTCACTTATTTTTTTAAAATTGAAATTCAATATACAAATGGTATTTTAAATTTAATGATTTAACTTATGCAGACGGGACTAGTTAGTTGATAGCACGCTGGTTTAGCGCTGGTTTGAACATGAAGGTTTCGAGTTCGAGTCCAGCAGTGCTCCACATAAATTTTCTTGCCTAAGGAGCTTCTGCAAAACAATAATCGGTGATAGACAGTGGTGACTGTAACGGAATTCGGGTCCCAACGTTGAAGTACAATAAAATAAAATAAAAAGTATAGCTTCCATTCTACGTGTTTTTCCCAATGTCTTCCATCGTTTAGATTTAAATTAAACTAGGCCGAATTGAATAATAGATATATATATATTTTTTAGCATTTTCTTTACCACTTTTCTCTTAATATAACAAGAAACATAGCGTCACTAATGACAACAAATTTTTTGTAATATCAATTAATAAATAAAGGAATAAATAAAGTTTACTAAATAATATATAGACTGGAAGGTCTTTCTTCATTAAAGGGTGTGCTTCTGCTCTGGGTTCAAGGTCATATGGGAATCTTTGGGAATGAGGAGGTGGATAGGTTTGCCAAATTAGGCGCCTCTCTCCCTTTCATTGGTCCCGAGCCTGCTGTTGGTGTGTCTTCTGGCTCATGTTTGACAGGCTTCCAGACGTGGATGACCTCACAGCACTCATCCTTATGGATGAATGCAGTGGGTTGTCAGCAGTCTAAGATGCTCATTGGAGGTCCGGACGGAACTTTGAGTAGCGGAATCCGATGTCTTTCACGGACCTCTCTCAGGCATCTGGTTGGCTTCCTCACTGGGCATTGAGGCTTAAGGAGACATCTCTATACAATGGGACTCATGCCTGACCCCTTTTGCAGAATTTGTGAGACGGAGGAGGAAATACCCATGCATCTAATGATGGATTGTTTGGGCTGTGAGGAGATTAGGTTTAAGACCTTCGGCCGGAACAGTATATCGGTAGAGGATCATAAGGTATGTCTTTAATGTTTTGGTCCGATTTGTTCGGTCTGTGGTGAAACTTAGATGGGTAAAACCTGGGCCTGGACTTTTCTTCCAAACCCAGTAGTTTTTATTCTTTACCGGTAGCTATATGGGCCCAGGGAGGCTTTGGATAGCGTAAGGTTTTGCCCTCCCCTTCCTTGAATAATAATAAATAATAATAATACTTGATATATAAAAAATGAACACGGCTTATGTGGACGTTTCATTTAATCTTAAGAGTGTAAAAATATTAAACATTTTGATGAATTATCAATGAAGCTGTTTGATGTTACCGCTGATTCTGCATCTACGATGGTGAGTAAAAAAAAAAAAATTTTTTTTTAATGAATAGCTTTAGGTCATCAAGTTTATCCATTTTGTGACCTGTGGGCGGAGTCCAAATGACGCCACAGCTACCGCTACTAACAAAGCTTTGGTAAAGGGCGGAGCTTAAAAGCCGTTTGGGTGGGTGCTAGGACTAAGTTGCCGAGCTATACTTATTAGAGAGAGAGAAACACTTTAATGCAAATATTTGCAATACAAAGGGTGCTGCCCAAATAGATCGGGTTGCTAGACACACAGCGTACCAATCAGTCAATCAAGATATATAGATAAAGTGGAAAAAAAGAAGTCAAAACCAGTACTACACTATTGAGAGATCCTCAATTCGTCAGGCAAAAAAAAGAAAATCGTTCCTAACACTAATACAATATGTCAACAAAATAAAATAAAATAAACCAAACTAGCAACAGAAACATCCAAATCAGAATAATAACATATCATAATCATACAATACCAACAAATAAGCGGGCAGAACAATCAAACTCATGTCCCGTAGATGTGGTGGTGGATAATGCCAATCGAGTCCACAATGATAGACTCCGCCAAGGCTTCCAACTCCCTCAGATCAATCCCTAGCTCCTGAAGGAAGCTGAAAGTCAGCTTAGAGATGACACCTCGGTCACCGAAGTCATGGAACCTCTCTTTCAAGAAGGGGACACAACTCTCATATATCCCTTTTTTTTCCAAGTCCACCTTCTCCGCCTGGTCCGGGTCATTGCTCTCGAATCTCACGGTCGGGTCGAGGACTAGAGCCGATCTGTCGCGGTCATGAAGGGCGACTATATCGGCATACCTCGTCGATCCCGCTGAGTCGATGCAATAAACTTCCTCAAAGCACGTATATCCTTTTTCCTTCAGGAGCCGAATTAACTCGTGCTTGACCTTATGGTGGCGTCGAGTGATAAGGAGGGAGTTAGATGGGCATTTTACCAGCACATGAGCTGGAGTTTCCGTCTCCCTGCACACTTGCGGCAGAGGGTCCCAACTTCTCCCACCATTTGTCCACTGGCACCACAGGAACACCACGAAGCGGTGCGTAGTTAGAATTCAATTTTATGGCGTTTATCCACTCCGAACCTGTCAATATTCGTTTATCGAAGAGGAATTTATTCAGTTTAGGCGCATCCCTAAAATGTTGAGCCCCGATACCCTGCCACATGCACCGAGTCCATTCCTCGAACGCATTCTCCCGCAATGTCTGCCTCAATTTTTTGACGCTCGTGACCTAGATTTTTTGACGCTCAATATCGCCAGACCACTATTTTCCTTACAGTATAAAAGTTCAGGCATTAATAGTTATTATTCATCGCAAAATTTCTTCTTTAGTGATCTGTAAAATAATAGTCAGTAACAGAAATATCATTCACCAAATTTCATATTTAAGTGGAAGTAAAAAGGGGAGCTATCATTATTATTAGACAGTTATTCATAATATGTATCCATTAAGTTTCTCAACAATTATTAATTACCCAATATAACGTTTTTTTTTTTAGTCTATATTATTTTTATAATTTCTAAAAATTATTTTATTCTCGATCCCTGAAGAAGAAAATGAATCTGTTTGAAACATTTGATATTATCTAAGAGAAAGTATTTTTGCAAATTATCTCCATTTCTTTCCAAAACTATAAGAAAATAATCGAGAATGTTTATCTATTAAAAATTCAACTGAAGCCTCGTAGTAAATCAAGTTTCTTGATAATCAGCAATGCTTCATTCGTTGATGAAATATTTCTGCCTACACAAATTACCTAAAAAAAAATACCTTGATACTTCTTCATATGACTTTATTATCTATCCTAGTAATTTTTACGGCTATTTTTCTTGGGCCGTTCTTTTCTATAGTTTCTAATTTTTTTCAATATCAACTGGAGGATTTTCCAAGTTTTTTTTTATAGAAGAAAAATAAGAGATTAGAGATGTGGACAAATGATTTGTTTTTTCGTCTAAAAACTTGAACGGAATAATGTTGTTTTCTCGATTGTACAACACATTCATTTCATTTTGCTATTCCATTTTATTATTCTTAATAATATTAAAAATTATTTATCTTTAATAATATTTTATATTTATACCTTAATTACAAAAATAATAAACCATATTTTAATAAAAGATTTTAATACGAAGATAAATAAATCTATACATATATATTTATATATATATATATATAAATAAATAATTTGTATTGTGAGGAAGCAATGTTTAGGGCATATGAATGAGTTACATTTTCAATTATTAATTTACATCTAAAGAACAAACCTGACAACTGTATATGATTTATAATATACTTGTTTGTGTTACTTTGTGATACCACATGTTTTTTGTTTTTTTGTTCTGGTGGCCTTTATTTTCTAATTATATACAATCCCTTCTTCTTCCATTTCTTTTTTTGTGTCCAATGTATTGTACAGAAACAATAATACAATAGAGGATTAATATTATTGCTATTCATTATTTGAAGATTAAGAAAAATCAACTTACAGTATAGACATATATACCACACCTTTATAATTATAATGATTTATTGTTTTAAGTTTGATTATTTTTTAAATATTTTTTTTTCTTTTCTTCTTCTTCTGTGTAAGATATATGTGCCAGAAACATTCGAGTTTTCTTGGGTGTTATTTGGTTTGAAAAATGAATGTTTAGTATCCTTGTGACTTAATCGCCTAAAGTATGGTTTGTAATTAATAACCAAGCATAATATAAACTTTACCTACACTTAGCCTTCAGTTAATTATGAAAGCAGATTTGAAATTATAGAATTTAAGAGAATTGACAGTCAAAAAGCGATACAAGCTGTAAGCAACCAAGCAATAAAAAATATCTTTCAATTGAAGGATTTATTTTAATGTCACTTCAAAATTCAAGATTTATTAGAGACCTTCAAAAAGTAATAATTAATTCGTAAACTTTATTAATATTATTGACCATTCACATCAGTTACGCCACTGCAATATGATAAAATTATTTTTTATTTAAAGCGCGTCAACTTAATTGGCGCCCGGAGCTTTTTTAGTGCACTGCCGGCTTCCATACAGTGTTCTCACGTTACAAAACAACACTGTCCATTACCGGATAGTGAATGGTAAAGGGTCCTAGAAAGAAACACAGGACCTCAACGTCAAAATTTTCACGTCACAAAGCTAAGCCATTTTTGCAAAAAAAGAATGCTGAGATAGGCATCAAATTATTTTCAGCCCTGAATATTCCATTCCTGCACTCTACCGTGCAAAATATAATTTACTAACCACTGAAGCATGCTAAACTTTTTAATAGTGAACGCTGGTTAAAAACTGATTTGAAAGATATCCAAAAAATTACGAACCTATGGCCGATGCACAATCCACAGGTTAATTAAATTTCCTTTGCTGTTTATTATGAAAGAAATGTTAGTATAAGTTTTGAATATTTACTGTTAGAGAATATGCATACATACATACATATATACACACACACAAATATAATAATATATTTGATTGTGATATATAACCAAAATAAATAAATTAAAATTTTAAATTATATAAAGTCATAATTCACCTGCCTACAAAAATTTATTATTAGTTACCAACTAGTATGAAAATAGAATGCAATAAGTTCTCCTCTGCCCCCCCCAACCAAAAAAAAAGACAGATATTTTTATTATTTATTATTTCAATTTATTGGGATAAAATTAAAATATTAGTTATTAAATTTAAATTAATTTGATACGCTTTTTAATATTTTGTGAAAGTAAATAAAACAAGTAAATATAATGGTAAAATAAAGACAATTTTCTTAAATAACCATTTCCCGCCCCCTTCCAGCTGAATTTACAACTAGTAAGTCAAATAATAAATAACTGTAGTATAAAATACAAAATATTTCTGTTTTTTCAATTGACTTGTTGTCCACCAGTGAGTATATATAGTAATTGAAGTTGATTGAACGGTGAAGTAGTCATGTGTCATCTCACTTGACCCCGAGTATCAGCTGAGATATTCTATATGCATATACAATTTCTATCCTCGCTTTATTGAAAGATAAAAATATCTGATCTGATCTACTACTTAAATTCTATTTTAATTTTTGTTCAGTTTTTCTTACTGTTTAAAAGAGGAAGTGTAGTGATCCTTTAGAATTGAGTTTTTCTTTGGAAATAACCATAATGAGGTCCCCTAAGTTTAAAAAAATGATTTTTAAAAATGTTGGTTTGTTTGTGTACGTGCATGTAAGTTTAGACAGCTTAACATGAAAACGGAAAATCGTGCATTATCTTTTCAACCATGAAACATCATTTTGATGCTATCAACGTATCTGGGAAGGTTTTTGGATAAAATTATTCGACTGGAATTACAACGCTACTGAATAAATCTATCACTTTTTCCCATATTTTCTGGAAAATGCTTCCAATCATTTTCATTAAACTTGGTAAATCAATTTGGCATGTGAAATCTGAAACATTTACTAGAAACACTTGCTGGAAAAATGTTATTTTAGAGTGGCTTTGAGAACCTAAATATATTTTGCTTTTTTTATTACATTGCTATTTTTACATTTATTTTAAAATCCGCTTCAGTTTAGCGGATCTAATCTTAAAGCGAAGCCACTATAGCCGCATATTATAACAACTATAGAATAAATCACAAAACATCATCTTGGAAGTAATCCCTCAATTCCTCCCATAGCTAAGAAACTTCACCGATTTGCAAATCTGTTCAGAAGTTTAAGTTTTTACTGGAATTAATTCCAAATTTATAACGCAGAGAGAGGTGACAAGCGAAAGATTAGCCGCAGATTCCAGAAGTTGTTTCCCGATTGAAGCGGGTGATGAATTCCAAAACCCTTTTCGCGCAATCATAAGTTCCGGATTTATAAGATAGTTGTTCGCCCTGTAGTATTATACGCGAGTGAAACCTGGTTACTTAAACGAGGTGACTGCAATATGTTACGAGTTTTGGGAAAGGAAAATTCTGAGAAGAATTTTCGGTCCTAAGCTGCAAAACGGGGTATGGAAAATAAGAGGTAATCAGGAGTTTAAAGGTATTATATGCGTCACCGTATCTGGTCACGGTAAATTAAGGGGAAAAGGCTTGGGACTCGTTGAGCGAATGGATAGGAATTCAGTAGTAAGCAAGTTGCATAGAAATAAGCCCGAAGGTAGAAGAAAGGTAGGCAGGCCTAGAAGAAGATGGTTGGAGGAGGTAGAAGAGGACTTAAGAAAGCTCAAGGTAAGGAGATGGAGGTCCAAGGTAGTGGACAGGAGTGAGTGAAAGAAAATTACGAAGGAAGCCAGGGCCATTTTAGGGCTGTAGTGCTTAAAAAAAAAAAAAAAAAAAAAAAAAAAAAATCCAAGTCCAATCATATAATAACAAGGGAAGACTAAGTGTTAGCGTACTAGACTCCTACGCGGAGGACCCGGGTTCGAGTCCAGCTGTGCTCCCCTTAGATATTTTTGTTACTAGGAGCTTCTACAGCTCCATCACCGGACGGTGTTGTCTGTAACGAGAGAACACTGTCCGCAGGCGGGCAGTGCACTGAGAAGTCTCCGGGCGGCGAGCGCCAATGACCATAGATGCTGACGCGCCTTAAATTAAAAAAAAAAAATATATATATGATAACATGTTGAAGGCACTTTGCTTTGTTGTCTTGTGATAGTAGTCAGACATTACTCCAACAATAATATAACACCATCATCGGCATATGCTTATACATAGAATCCCCAGATGAATTCCATCCAGGTTAATAGTTCATCCATGTCAGTAATCCATAGCTTTGATGAGAGACAATCATCTTGAGGCATCCTTTTTCCGGTTTGTACTGCCATAAAGTGCAATGCCTAGAAAATCCTTATAAATCTATTCTTATATAAATATCTATCGGGTCAATTAAAACTGGATATTTTTTAAAGTTTTGCAAAAAATCCCAAGTTTAAAGAAAGAAAATCGATTAGCTGATAAGTTACTTTACCAATTGGATTATTAAGTTTCCAATTTTCTTGAAAACGATACTATCGATTTCCTTTAAACTTGATATATTAACTAAATATATAATGGTGTACTCTTTTCTTTTTTTATAACTTTTTGTGGTGAAAATGCATATTTAGAAGGTTATGAGGAGCGTTCTCTACCATAACTGTCATTTCAGAATAGGTACGGTTTGATTGCGCCATCTGTAAAGTGTTGAGTGTAACTAACACAATATTTAAAATTGTTTTTAATTAAAACTGCTAGTTTTGTAGTAAAAAAAAAAAAACTTGTTTGAGTGTTTTACATCAGTTTAATTTTTTTTTTTTTGTATACTACATTTCAAAAATAAAATGAGTGGTGAATTAAAATTAGATTCTGCAAAAATTTCTGGTATGCTCATTAACTACTTTCAATAAAAAAAATTGCTTTATAATATATATATATCTCCATACTTTTTTTACTCCCGTAAAGTTTATTAAATCCATTGAATTATTATTCAATAAATTAATATACTTCATAAATCCTGAAAAAATTAATAATACACAGCCTGCTTGCTGTATTTATAACTATACCTCCGGGAGTTTAAATATATTGTTCCATCCCATTATTCGTATTGAAAATAAAGTTTAGGAAATTTGTCTAATAATGTTTAATATTGTTAACTAAAACAAGATTAATTTATTCTATTGTTTTTTTATTAATTTCAATTTGATGTATCATATTTAATAATCATTTTGTAGGATACTAGTTATGGAGATTTCGGTATACTTCATTACCATCATATTCTGATAGTATTTTTCTATACTCTTTATTCTTTATAGAGCCTTTATATTTTAGATTTAATAAATAATAAAAAGTTCATTAATTAGCATTAATCAAGAGCAATTAATTATTATTTTTATATGTTTTGTTAATTCTGCATTATTTACATCTAAATTGATTAACTTACCTTACCTTAGATTTTTCACCTTCTGGACAAAATTTATTTGGAAATTCAATCGTAATATTTACTAAAGTTCTATAACTTAACTTCTGGTCTTAAATCAAAAAATACATTGAAACTATTTCAAGTGAACCAAACTACAAACTAGCCAGAAATATTTTAAGAAGAAATTCTCCTGGTTTGAAATATTTCTATAAATTGTTTTCATTAGCTGGGGCTAAGATTGCACAATAATCCCCCTGGAACCCATAATAGCCGGTATTCAGCAAAAATATTAAAAAAAAAAAAAAAAAAAAAATAGAATTGTATACATATTAATATTAAATTTAAACAAAACTGATTAAACTATTTTTGAGAAAATCGCCAAAAAATAAAAAAAAATGCATTAATATTGCATATTTAATGTTAATTAATTATTTTTGTTACTTTCTCTTATAGCTGTAAGGGATGTATTGCAATTGTGTCAAGTTTACGATATCTAATTTTTACCAGAAATATGTAGGTACGTTTTTTGAGGTCCCCCGGAGCTCTAAAAAGTTATTTTTAAAAGTAGGTTTTTTGTGTTGTCAGCTTAGTTAAGAACGGAAAATTGCAAGACGTTAAAAACTTGATATATAATTTAAGTTCCACAAAAGACCTGCGACAATAAGGTTTGCAACAAAATCGGTCAACCGTAATTACCTTTTTACTGAAAAAAATTTTTTTATTTTTTTGAGATTTTCTTGAAAAACGGTTCAAAAGATTTTCTTTAAACTTGCTATATTTAGCCTTTACATACATACAACGAGTACAACCATTTACTCGAATATGAAACCAATGATTTTTATTCTTAACTTGGTGTACGTACTTATTAATGTACAATGTTGTTAAAAAATACTTTAACAAGAAGCTACAAATGGATCAGCAGACTTTATCCGCAGGAAAGAAGTGGTCTTTATTGACTACGAAGGAAGGCCCGACTCCCACTAAACTTTCCCAGACATAATGCTGTCGCATGTTTTAGAGTCCTGCTGGTTGTTGGGCACGATTACATGCCAAATCATCTGCAACACATAGAGACTGTTGTTAGCCCCGAGATGCCCTCTATGTGAAGAAGATAATAATTATGACAGAAGACCAACTGACAACTTACTCAGTGATTGCGAGACATATCATAGAAACATTTATGGATAACGACAACCAATACAAAAGAACTGAATTGTTACCTGATGGCTACCCTGCAATTTATTTGAAACGTATTTGTTTGGGGAAAAGTTCATTTTAAGTGGCCGAAATATTTGGGTTACTTCTAAATTTTCATTTAATAAAATGCGAGTTTTCAAAACGTGGTTCAACGTTTAATAAAAATAAATAAAAAAAACGCAAAATGTTAAATTAGAACTGAGAAAAACTTCGTAAAGATAGAGCAATAATTAAATTTATGATCTGAAATTTGGAAATGTCCTTTCTAATATTACATGTGACAGAAAAAAATTATATGAATATTACTAATAATATAACTTATGGTAATTGCACTGGGTGATCTAGCTCAGAAGCGTATGATAATTTTCATTGTTAACTGCCACGGACTGTATAAAAACAAAAACATGTAGACTACAGTGATTAATACAGATCTATAAATCAAGAACATTTATATAAATAGAATAATATAAATAATAGATACTAAATATATAATTTTCTTTATTGTATTAATTAATGTTAATAAAATAATTTAAGAGTTATGTCTCACGTGGAATAAATATTGCTTCAATTTTTACTCATAGTGTTTTATATTCTTAACATTTTAATAAATAATCATTTTTTTTTGTGTGTTAATTTTAACCAAACAACAATTTTTTTTTTTTTTAACAAGTGTAATTAAAAAAGTTAGGTAATTATTTCTTAGAACCGAGATAGGTAATTTTGCAGTATACACTATTACTTACAATGAATAAATTAAGAATAATTTTTTTGGTCTCATTTATAAACTCATAGTTAATTGAAAACATGAAATAAATAGATGACGTAATGTTGGATATTTGAAAAGAAGTGTGGTGGGGCTGTAGAGGCAAATTTATTTGCGACCTTAAAACTGTGTGGTGGCTTCCTTAGTATTAGTGTGTGTGTGTGTGTGTGTATTTTTGTGTACACAGAAATTTGAATAAAGTGTACAATGTGTGATTTGTTTATTAAAGAGTGTGTTTCAGTTCATCAACCTATCTCTGCAAGTCCTGTTAGTGTGTGAACATTGTGTTTGCCTATTATTTCAGGCAGACTTTAAGACGTCAGATGTCGTGGACGGAGACGGATAGCAAACATACTTTATTATATTATTACTCATATTAATACATCAAATAAAATCCAAGCTCAAGAACGGGGTCTCGAACCCACTATCAAAAAATACTTCTAAAGCTTTGCGGTCCTCACTTCTTACCACTCAGCTAAGTATTGTTCATGCTGTTAAGCTGGGATGCTCATAAAAACGCCCAAGATCACTGGAAAATATAGCTAATCCATTTCCCGCTTAAGTTAGATAATGCAATACTTACCACGACGATAATCGTTAAAAAAAAAAAAAAAAAATGCTGTTAAAACGATCACACAACTTTCTCTTCACACACTTACTGCAGTTTACTTTGATTTAAGTGACAAAAAATTGTTTTATAAAACATATAAGTTTTAAAAATCTATCGATGGTTTATGGATAAAATCTAAAATCGTCGTAAAAAAAAATCTAAAAATAATTTCATTAAAAACGCACTTGATGAGTGCAGTGGGTTGTTGGCAGTCTAAGATGCTCATTGGAGGTCCGAACGGAGCTTTGAGTGGCGGGATCCGATGTCTTTCATGGACCTCTCTCAGGCATCTGGTTGGCTTCTTCACTGGGCATTGTGGTGGCTTAAGGAGACATCTCTATACAATGGGACTCATGCCTGACTCCTTTTGTAGAATTTGTGAGACGGAGGAGGAGACACCCATGCATCTAATGACGGATTGTTTGTGCTGTGAGGAGATTAGGTTTAGGACCTTCGGCGGTGTCCTTTTAAAGTTTTGGTCCGATTTGTTCGGTCTGTGGTGAAACTTAGATGGTTAAAACCTTGGCATGGACTTTTGCCCTCCCTTTCCTTGAATAATAATAATAATAATAATAAAAACACACTTCCGAATCAACCTATTTTCAACAAATTTAAAAATTTGACAACATATTTAATTGTAATTAAATATTATTAAGATAATAGAATTTTATATAATAAACTAAAATAGCACTTGAGTTGGAAAAACAAAGTTCTGGTCTTCTCTCAAAAACCAAATTTAAATTAATTAAAGTTGTAGCACTTTGTATGTGAAGACATAGAAGATATATATTTAAAGAAAATTGTTGAAGCTGTTTTCAAGAAAACCTTAAAAAACTGAAAAAAAAAATGACCTGTAAAAATGCTCTTCCGGTTAACCGGATTTTCTTTAAACACGGCATATTGCCCATGCGTACCCCAAAAGCACCCATATATCTTACCTTATCAAACCTTATTTTATATATGTATGTATAAATTACTCACTATTATTAAGGCGTTAACGTCTTGATTGACATAAAAAAAAAAACTTTGTCCAGCGGAAGTGACTCAAAGGAAAAAAAACTACAATTTTTCTGAAAAGTATAATAAAGCTAACAACCATGTGAAGTGAGAAAGGACGACACAGTGTGTGTCCAAGGTGAAGTACAGGCCAGGTGTATATAGAATCGAGAAAAAAAAAACTTATGGACCGCCAGAACAAGGGAGATAGGTTATATCTAAATAGGGGTCACTAGGGGTAATTTTTTTTTTTTTTTTTTTTTAGCATTGCACACAGATATAATATACACAAAAACTTGGTAAGAGGGTTACACAACCCCACTTTAGTTCCGTACGGCCATGATGCTTCTAAATGCTTTGAATTGAATGTGCAATGGAGAGGGGAGAATATTATGAAGCCCCAGCTTGTTGTCTGTATATGGTTGCCTTATAAATGGTTCTGGCTTAATGTTCTGTTAGTTTTTAGTTTAGTATTATAAGTATAGTGTTTGTTTTTTAGTTTAGTACAAGACGTGATACTGGTTACAACTTGTTAAGATTTTTAGTGGGAACGGTTTTATTGTGTTACAGAAAAGTTTTTTAGTGTTTAAAAAAATCAGTTTAGTTCTTTGTGTATTTAAGTGAGTTCATGTTGTGTACTAGCAGACATCATTCAACTTATGAAGACATCATCAATTCTACAATAATTTTCACTCATTTTAATGTGTGTTCTTCTAAGTTTTTAGCTGGAGTAAAACAAAGACTGCCGCCTCTTAGGATATTAATCACAATAGCTCCTTCCCAATAATCATTAATATTAACTAGAATATGAAATTATATCAAAACATAAATCCCTCCCCATTACCGGTTGAATTAAACAAAAAAAAATAATCAAATAACACAGCCATGTAATAATATTAAAAAGTGGTAAAACATAGTATTTATTAGGTACGAACACGTGGGTTTTATATAAAAGGCCGCGCAAGGTGGTACGCCATCAACTTCGATGGTCCAATGTTTGCCATACGGTTAGTAGCGTTATAGATTGACGCTAGGTTCAATTATATAAGTTTTGGTCGCCCACCTTTCTTATTCTCAAAAATTATATCATATTTCTATACTAATAAATCTATATAAATTAATATTAGCTATATAATTAAAAAGAAAGGAAAAGTTTTCCTACACAAAATTAATATTACTATTAATCATAAAACAAAAATGATATAAATTTTCAATTATTCTTGAAATATTTTTTTTTTTTTATTTATTTAACAATTAATAAGCAAATATTTTCAGAAATCTATTCAGAAAAACTCAAAACCATTTCTTATTGCCTATTTTCTCAAAAGCTATTTGAAAAAAAAAGTTTTATTTTTCTTACTACAATAAGTATTGTAGACTAGGTCAAATCTTCAAAACTAGATTCTCATGACGATTCACATGACTTGAAAACTCCAGAGGCAAAAATCAACTTTTAACAAATTTTCTGTATGTATTGTGTATGTGAACCGACTCGGGGTATTATTTTTTTCTTTCTCCAATGCGTCTTAGTGGTTATGCCCGGGCTAGGACGGTATTGGCCACAGTTTGGTGCGGGGGCGAAACTAGTAAATGTTAAATATATAAAAGCCCGCCTTAGGTATATATTATTTACGTGTTTTTAATTATTATGTCCTATATCTGCAATTGATATATTTTTTTTTTTTTAATATTTCTAATAAGAATTTTCCACTATTAAAATAAGATTGATTCGACAATTGCCAGTGCAGAAATTTGATTCAAACTTTCAAATATAAGTGATTGATCTATGTAGAGTACATGGCATTTTTTGATTAAATTTTAGCCTTCTTTTCAACGGAGCTATAAATATCTTTCTTTTCATATTGCTTTTTTTTTTCTTTTTTTTTTTTTTTGGCGCATCAACTGCCCCATGGTCATTAGCGCCCATACAAACTGCCTTTTGTTGTATTCAACCACAGCCAGCCTTATCAATTACCAGTCACGACCTTCATCATTCATTTCTAACATCTCTATCATAAGAGAATCACACAAATAAATTCACTCATTCCAATAAATACATTCATCCCAAAATTAACACCATTTTTAGGTATGTATACATACCTATAGAGTGGAATTCTCTATATTCTTCGCAAACAGTTGCTCTTAAACCTATATAAAAAAACAATATATATATATATTATTGCCAAATAAATACATTATATATATCTACACATTACTAAATTAAAACAATATAATACAAATCGTTTACATAAAATAAGGAATATTATATTCATCATTCTATTTAGATATCTAAGTATTATAAATAAGTAAACCATGGATCTGTATATTAGAACAACTGGTCCTACCAATTCTACCATAACTATTAGGCAAATCTACTCGATCTCGGTAGACTTGCAGCCTGGGACATTCCTCAAGAATATGTTTGTAGGTGTGATTGGCTCTTTTAGGTGACTCCGTAGGCATTGTTTTTGATTTTCCCCTTGTAATAACTAAGAATGAATCAGTCGAGTGTATACTACTCTCAGTCTCGTCAATATCATCCCTTCTCTTTTTGATAAGATCAAATTTATCTGATTACAACAAACAAAATCTTTCTTTCCTAGGGAAGGGATTAGCAACTCATTGGTTAGGGAACTGGACTTCCATGCGGAGGTCTCGGATTCGAGTCCAACAGTACTAATCTTAGATTTTTCTTTCTCAGATCCTCTACAGCTCACTACCGGTAATGGACAATGTTGCCTGTAAGGGGAGTACATTGTCCGGAGTTCGGCAGTGCATTGAGAAAGTTCCGGGCGACAGTGACCTTTAGATGTTGACGCGCCTTAACAAAAAATTAAATAAAAACCTTTTCCTATATATTTAACGCCCAAAATTTGAAATAGATTGGAAAAAAAAGTTCGTTTTTTTTTGCACAATCGTTCAGTTTGTTGGAGAAAACTTAATTTGCTTGAAAAATTCCTATATCAATGTTTTGAAAATGATCTTGGAGCTGTAAATACCAATAAACCGTGAAGTCAAGAGTAATAATAATAAGGCATTTCCTTATGTTTTTTAAAGAAAAATTGGTGTCCCTTCTCATGATGATATCTAAAACGATTATCATGAGTCTACTTTCATAGAATCACAGATCCAGGCCATATACTTAAACAAAATTGATTGTTTTCTGGTTCAGAGTTCTTGAAAAGTCTCATTGAGAATTCAACATCAAAAATCTGAAAAGAACGCAATATATTAGTAAAAAAAAAAAGAATCATTATAAATTCAAATAATTTAATTTCTCTTTTTATAATTATTATTTTTTGTTTAAAATAAAGCGAAATAAATCATGGCGAACTCAGTGAAAGGAGCGTGCGTTTCATTCCTCTGTACTAAAATGATATATTGGTTAGATATTGAAGATGTGAACGTGATTGACCTTTAAAAACATCATCTTGGCCACAGATCAAAATTTCCCACTATATTGATTTATAGTTAAATACATCAAGTCATTATTATTAACACAATATGATTCTTTGTCGCTTTTTTTATTTTTTATTTCAATGTATTTAAGCTTTGTTTTGTGATTTATTACTATACCTTTTACGCTTACCAAAAGAATAGATAATTTCATTTCTCTGTTTCATATCGTACATTTGAATATAATCTATTTAGCTAATAAAGATTTGATTTAGTTTAAGAATGCCTTTCTCTTGGATAGTTTCCTTTATTCAGGATTCTAATTGATTGTAAATTTTATTATTATTATTAATTAGAGACCTCCCTGGGTCTGAGGGGAGGGACCAAGCCGTACACAATCCAAAGCCTCACTGGCCCCATATAGCTACCCCCAAGAAAAACAACAACAAACCGGGTCTATTACAAATATCCAGACCCGGGCCTAATCCAGCTAAGATTCACCACAGTCCGAACAAATCGGACAATAACCCTAAGGGGAAATAGCCTATGCTCTTCCACAGACATCCCACTTCCGACCAAAGGTTCTGAACCTAATTTCCTCACAACCCAGGCAATCTGTCATAAGATGGATGGGTGTTTCCTCCTCTGTCTCACAAACTGACTCTACAAAATGGATCCAGCATGACCCCCATTACGTAGAGATGTCTCCTTAAACCACAATGTCCAGTAAGGGATCCAACCAGATGCCTGAGAGTCTCACTAATAGCCCTGTCCGGACCCCCGATGAGCATTTTGGACTGCCGACAACCAACTGTGCTCATCCATAAGGATGAATGCTGTGAAGTTGTCAATGACTGGAAGCCTGACAGAAATGTGCCAGAATGCACGCCAATAGCAGGCTCGGGACCAATGAAAGGGAGAGTAGCTCCTAATTTGGCAAACCTATCCACTTCCTCATTCCTCTCATTCATTTATAAATTTTAGTGAATTTGATTTATAAATTGCTGGCTATTAATTAGAGACCTTTGCTCTAGGTACTAAAAAAGTTTCTGAAAATTTACTAACGTCCAACCTCAAATTTAAATAGTTTAAATTGCCATCTAGTCTTCTGTGCGCCTTGGAAGCAATTATGGGCAGAAGTAGAGTGCTGTCATATTTCTTTCCCAGGAAGCTGTAAACTTCCATGTAAATAGTCATTTTCATTTCTGAAACAAATCATTTTGATCAAAGCATCATTTAAAGACAAAAAAAAGCAAAAATTATTTTCAATAATTGGTATATTTAAATTGTGACTGATATTATGGAACCCATTTTAATATGAAAAAGAAGAAAAATACTTTAATTTGTCCGGCAGTTTATTTCTGCTTTGCATAAATTAAATACATAAATCATAATAAAATAGAACATTATTAAATATGATAAGTTACGGATTTGTTGGCTGATCCAGGATGTCTTGTGGTAGTCTAGGTTTCAGTGATCTCGGACTGTCTTCTGTCTGAGATTGTAGTCTGTTCTAGCTTCTGTGGTGAGTAGGTTTTCTAAAAATCTGTTTGCTGTCTTGTGTATGAAATCTTTCATTGTTGGCATGTTGAGCTCCCTGTTGTTTAGCTCGTTCCATATGAACCACGGTGCTCCTATGGCGATTTGCAAGACTTTATTTTGGAAGATTTGTAATCCATATATTGCAATCTTAGTAGCCCCTAGTCAGACGGGGTAGGCTTAAGTCGGAGTATAGGTCTCAGTATAGAGGTTATTTTAATATATAATATGGATTATATCTCAAGTTATCTCTACTGATAAAACTGAGCTTTCAATGGATTTGCAATTAGCATTCATTCCAAAATATTTTTGTAATAATCTCGTGTGAAACACTTACACACAAGCTCATTCATTATCGGAATGAACTTTCCTAAAAAACTCGAAATGTTCACCATATTTCTTACAGATTCTTAGATCAGAGTTTTTTTTTTACTTTATCATTCTGTTTTAAGATCATAACCAATATTCGAAAATATGTTATCACCGGAATTACATATTATTAAAATCCCTAAATAACATAAAAATTTTTATACGAATTAGGGGTGGGTGTGTGCATTTGAAAGGAATAACTCTCTTAGAGAAGTTCATATTTAGTTTAAAGCACAATAAAGAGACTTTAACATGAACATTTCGATCCAAATCCATCATCAACGGAAATGTGATTCAATTGAATTTCGTTTTTTTCTTTTTCTAGATTACGGTCTTGACGATATTCTTTAAATATCAAACCAACTTTACATAATTATGTTGGCCTACCACCACTTTTATTTGCAACAATGTTCCATAAAAATTGATTTTATTGATTTTTCTAATGAGAGGTACGACGTTGTTTGTGGAAATACCAAGTTTGAAGAAAGTTTGTAATATAAAAAACTACAAGGATTATAAATGTTTCCAATGCTTACCAGTTTATCGTAAAAGGCTGCTTCATTTAGTTGTTTCCAAACCTGCTTCCGTCTTACTCTCATTATTAGACAAATTTTGAACAAACAATGTGATGATATTGTTGTCTAGCATTATAAAAAAAACAAGCTGACAATAGGCAAAAAGTCCGAAACGGTAGTTTGCCACAAAATGAAGTGTAAAAAATATCTGATCCCCCCCCCCTCAAACTGAGTGATCTGACCATGTGGACCTAACTACGTATTCAATACATCAGAGTTCGACCTTAAATGTTATAGGTTATTCTCAGAGATGATTAAATCTGTGTATTTCACTGCAGCGTTGCTAAAGTCTCCCCCTCCACAACCCAAATTTTATTCTAAAAAAAAATATGTAGAAACTATACTTCTTTAGTTGTTAAAATTTTAAAATCTTTGATAAAAGTAACTTTTTATCTCAATAATATCATTATTATTATTATTATTATTTAAATTATCCTTTACTTTACAAAAATTTATCAAAATTCTGCAAAGAAAGCTAAAAAGAAATAAGATATGAATCATTTCTTATTCTAGAGTGAACATTAAAAAATATGCAAGTATTATTCTTATGTTACAGAACAGTCTTATAAGGGTTTTCCCGCTTTCTCCATCTATTCAGGTATGAACCGTTAAAATTAAATAGGTATTTTAAAAAAAAACAAAACAAAACAAAAAAAAATGGCTAAAATGATAAACTGCAATCTTTATTTACTTAACACTTTCTTTTATTGCACTAAATTTACGGACATAAAACTAAGGATGGTTAATAATTAATAATAATCGGCTTTTTACTTTTTATATATTTCTGTTCCTTAGAAAAAAATAGGTCAAACTATTTTTATAAATTTTGTATATTTTAAAAAGTTTTTAAGAATTTTTTCGTAATAATTTATTACCAAATTCAAAAACATAATTTTTTTTCCCCCCTCCTTCTATATTTATTTATTCATTTATTTAAAAGATTTATTTATTTCGTTTAACTTTTAACTACAAATTACATTACTCAAAATACATTTAATTTCAACATATTTTACTTTACCAACTTTTTTTTTTTATTATTATTCATAATTAATTTATTTTAAACTTATATGATGTACTATATAAAAAAAAAAGTGTATTGAAAAAAACTAACACGAGTAGTTTGAGGTGAATTTATAAATAAGTTCCTTTTATCATACTTCTTTCTACGACACGCGATCATTTCTTTTTGAAGTAGTAGTATAAATTTATTTATGCTACTTGAGTTTTTAAAATATTGAACAAACTTTTAAATGAAACTATGTAGGTTTATTGTGTGCGCTTTTTTTTATTTTTTCTTAATGCAGTTGTAAAGTTATTGCTGTGTATTGGAACTATTACACTATAGCTTCTCTATTGTTTGATTTTAAGCGATTTTTCTTTTCGGGAATCTAGAATAAAATAAGCTGCATAATTATGAAATATGTTAATTCCATATCAGTGCTGATTAGCTTTGTAGATGCTTTGAAAAAAATTAAATAACATTTTTGTTCATATATAAGAAGTTTATCACTAATTCGACCGAGAATTTGAACTGACTCCACAAAGAAAGTAATCTACCATCTACTTCTTCTTCATTCATTTAATCTAATCTCCATTTATATCTCACGGTGTCGACGAACTTTCGCGGTTTCCTTTTATCTTTCGCGAATTTCCATTAACTTATTACTGTGGCGCCAGGAAGACTCATATCATTTTTTTTAAAATTCACTTTTAATATACCTACCTAAGTTGTTACGGGGTGGGAGTGGCTTCTTTCACTCTTGCTGGCTATAATTTCATCTTTTATAACTTTCTCCAAGTGATTCTCTTCACATAGTGGCTTCACACTGTTGATATTTATAAGCATTTTTTTTTTGTAGCCTTAAGTTCTGTGCTTTTGTAGGAAGAACATCTGGGATCCTGTAGGTCTCCGTCTAAGTATAGGACCATATGATCCTCTGTTAAACATTAGGATTATGAAATAATAAATTTCTGTCCAGTTTGTTGTTGTTAATTTTTAATTAAAAATAAAGTAGGATTCTAAAAGTTATGCCTATATTTTCAGACGAGCTTAGGACATTCAACTAAGATCACATATTGTGAAGGGGCCAGGATAGTAAAAGCACAATATTTCTCTAATTAAACCATATAAATCCAAGAACCAAGCCCGCTCTACGTCCCACAGTAGCAGACCACACTTCCAAACACTACTATTGCAGGGAAGGGAGTTTTGTTTGTGGTTAGCAGACAGGACTCCCACGCGGAAGTCCCAGGTTCAAGTCCTTCTTAGGAGCCTCTAAATCTCCCTGTTCGGTCTCCCTGTCTCTGTTCTCTTGTCAAAGACAACACAGTGGGCACTGAGAAGGCCTTGGGCGCAAATGACCGTAAATGTTGACGCGCCTTAAATTAAAAAAAAAAAAAAAAAAAAAAAACTACCATCCCCGCCCATGCTAATTTTATGTTTCTTGGAAATGACCAGTAAAGACTGAATAAACAATAAACCCATCAGTGAATTTTATAATCTTATATATGGACACATTTTAAGGCTCAGTTATTGGAAGGACTTAAAAATAGAAAAAAAAAAAAAAATTGAATGTCTTTTTACAAGGAACATCAGTCCTCTCAGTCCTTCTAACGAAACCAAGTAGTCGATGTTATCAAGCATTGCGGACTGATTCAACATTTCACTTTTATTTAAGACATTTCGTCAAGAAAGTTGATTTTACGTCTTTTTACATCTATATCTATGCCTTTCCTCTAAAATGTCATTTCAAAATTTATTTATTTTGGAGAAATAGCTTTCATAGTGGATCATGTTCAGCAGAACGTGTGAAAAGTATTGTTTCAATATGCAAATAAAATTTAAATTTCGATATATACCTATAACATAAATCGGATATTTACTATACATCCATCGCCTTACGTGGAAGTATAAAAATTAATGAAGCATATGCGTTAGTTCTACTTTTATATATAGTTCCTAATACTTTCTTCGTTATGAGAAGCGAAATAATATTTACTATTGTGAAAGATGTTTTCTTAGGTCTGAATGGAGTTGTGGTTTTTGAATTGCAATTGCGTTCAAAAGTAATTTGTGCATGACTGCACAACTGGTTATTGTGAATCTGGTTATCTTGGCGTCCTAGACCTTGAAATTCTCAGAAAGTCATTTTCATTATTTAATATTCTGGAATGTATGAATGTTCAGAAACTATTGATTAATATGTATTTTAACAATTATCTGAAAATTCCTCATCTCTTCCTCATTGTTATGAAACACTTAATAATAATGAAGACTCATATTTACTCGTTCTTTCTTCGTTTGTTGACACTAACGGTTTCATACAAACACTATTTTCTCACTTAATTAGAGTCTATATAATAACATAAACTATGCATATTATTAAGTTTTATTAATAACAGTTTTAAAAATAATATCATTAATAAAATATAACAATTCCATTTATTATAAAAAATTAAAAGTTGTGAACATATCCATTACCACGGAATTCAGTCTTCATAATTTCAATAAAATCTGAATTTTTCTGATCTCAATCTCATGCATGCACTTTTATATGGAAGTTGTGCGTTCTGTAATTACTTTAACTAATCGCTTCATATTTTTTTTTTTTTTTTTATAATTACTTTATAATTTTAATTTTTATGAAAAAATAAAATTATTTAATTTCTAAATAAAGTTTGAAGAATTAAGTTTGATCGTATTGTAAATATGATTGTTTATTGATAGACGCGTAGTTAATTTAGATTCAATATTATTAATTTCTATGTGTGCTATACACAGGACGCAAAAGTAAAGATAATATGCTAATTATTTAGAATTGAGTCCCCGTGGGATAACTTATTTGAAAGGATTAAGAAGAAGCTTCATTTTGCGATTTTTTTGTCCGCTTGTGAACAAAACGAAAAAAACCGCAGCAAGCTTAAACTTGGTATTCCGTTTAGATAACGCGCGGGTGATTCGACGCGAAGGTTTCAGATGAAATTTTTTAATCACAAGTGCGACTTCATTGACTTTTCTTAAATTTATTTCTTCACTGTTTTCTCAGAAACAGCGCCCAAGAACTTTTCCAAACTTGGTATAATATCTACATAATATGAGTCCCTGTAGTGCACTACATGCCATTGTGATTATTGTGGTATTTTACAAACTATATAATGCAGATTTGCAGATAATCGATTAATTGAAGAGCGTCTCTTTACAGAATGAATTTTTCAGTTTTCTCCGATTTTCTCGAAGATGCCTCCGAATTTTTTTTTTTTAATCATTCCGAAAAAACTGTTATTAAGGTTTTTCTGAAAGATCTGAGATGATAAAGCCTTCTAGGTCTTAACAGTAGCATCCAGAGTTTCAGCAACTGGTAGGGATATAAGGCAACTAAGCATTTAGTCAAAATTCCGCCTTATAAGAAAATTTATCAATGAGTAAGAGAATTGCAGTAAGAGAAAGTGATATTGAATGCTTCAAATCACATTTCTTTCATACATCAAAGTATAAAGTTTTAACAAAAATAATCAATAAATGTTAATTTATTAACAATTTACCAAAAATAAATTTAAATACTTACTCACAAAGCAATATAAATAAATTGTCATTTTACCTGATTTATTTGATTCCATTTATTTATTGGTTGCACTGTCAAACATCTGTTTCATAGCATCTGTGGCTTGATTATATGGTCGCTTCCTTATATTTCTTTGTTGTTTTACACATCCTCATGCTAATATATATGTAGCTTTATATGGGTTGATGTTCAGAAATTTTTTTTTTTTTCTACCAAAACAATAAACAAATAATTTTTATTAGCACATTTTTTTATTTTTATTTATTTTTTTCCTAATTTTGGGTAGAATAAATGATTGTATTGTTTACATGTCCAGGTAGGATGTATGACAATCAGGAATCATGGAAGAATGCAATAGCAATTACTTTGCAATGAATCTTTCAAATTAACGCATAGTATAAAGCTAAGACTCAGATCTTAAGTTTGGTTAAGTCCTAGAACTATACATTATCGTGTCCATTTTTTGTTCGAAGGAAGAAATGATGGGGATGGGCATTTCGATTCATTCTCGCCATAGCATTAGTAGGATGGATATTAGGATCAATTTTAATGACACAATAAGCGAGTTTAATCGTCTCGTAAAAGGTCGCATGTTGCTAGCGACATAGGTACAAGTAAACTTGCTCTGTCAAATAAAAAACTATTTAATTTGCTATTGGCTCTTCGGTTTCAGTCCAACCAGGGTAATTTCTTCAGGGTAGTAGCTAGTTTAAACACCGGGATATAGGATAACTACAAACATGAGAGAGCAAGCTATTATTCGGTAAATATTTCTGATAAAACATAAACAATAATTTAATAACATCCAATTTTATATTAAAGTAAAAGTAAAGTAATGCCTATTTTTTCAGGCGGGCTTAACGTTCAACTACCAAAACTAGGTGTCGTGGGCGGGGGTGGGAAGCGCCTACTTTATTGTTAACTTTTTTCATACCAATATAAAATTTAGCAGTTATACGCGGGACTCGAACTGGGGTCCTCCCACTTACAAGTCCATGCTCATAACCACTACACCAACACCCGCCCCTCAATTTTATATTAATATTACTACATTTCCATGTATAATTTTAAGAAATTATCAATATTTTCAGAAAATAATTATACAACTTACGTATATATAAGTTTTAATAGCAAATATTGTTTTTGGAATCCAATTGTGCCTAAATATTATTAATCCTGAACAGTTTACAAATGTTTGGAAACACCACAGAAAGTTTAACAGTGAAGTAAAGTAGCATGGGGGGGGGAGGTAGTTATTATTATTACTGGCTGGGTGGAGTTCAACTTCGTTCCCTGTATGCGGGCGGCCTGTGCTTTGCTTAAATATATTAGGCAATACATACATCTATGCGCATACAAGTTTTATGCCTATTGTACCTGGATTGTACAATACCTGAATGCCATGATTGTTGTACTGAGGGGGCTATGGGGAAATTAAAATGAATATTTTTATGGTCATTACAATTTTGAAAATATTTTTACTTACTCCTAGTTAGAGGAAGTATTGCAATTGGGTCAAATTTTGAGGTCCTTTAAAGTACGAAAAATGTTTTTAGTTACATATATAAATATATGCGTGTACGTGTGTGTGTGTGTGTGTGTGTGTGTGTGTGTGTGTGTGCGTGTCTCACAAATGAAAAATAGTGAGAAGCTCAGGTTTTGATATGCAATTGAGGTAACCACCACCGCATCTGAAACTAGTAAACGGAAGTACGACTTTTTTTTCCAGTTTTTCTCGATTTTCTTGAAAATGGTTCCAATAGATTTTCTTAAAACTTCGTATACAATTGTTGTGGTGGTTGGTTCCGCAGAGCTGGAAAGTATCAGAGACATTTTCCGTGGTAGCCTGCTTCATTTTGTGGTCATCGACCGGTTTTTGGGCGTTCGCCCATCTTCAGGATGCGTTTGTCAGACAGTGTGATAACATAGACTTGCACAGAGCAAATTCAGTTTATACACTCTGATTAAAAAATATATTTCCTATTGAACCTCATTACCTATATAATATACTGATATTGATACAATTTTAAATAACTTTAAGTTGAAAAATCTTGGACATGTTAACAACCCGTTGGGCTTTGCCTGCTAAGTAATATATTCAGATAGTTTCTACTTTCTAAGAACCATGCAGTGAAATATACGGTTCCCTATTATCAACAAATTGTCAATTTTGAATTGGTAATATTAGCAGTTTAGAGAAAGTCGTAAGAGTTTGGAAAAGGATGGAGTGTACGAAGAAGAGATTAAATGATGCAGAGTAAACATGTGAAGGATATTTGAAAAGTAAAACTGATGGCTATAGAAATCTGTTTTCAAAAAAACTTACAAGCCAACTGAGCAAGTAGCGAGAAATATAAGTAAGAATTTATACTGAGAGTGTATAAACTGAATTTGCTCTGTGCAAGTCTGTGTTATCACACTGTTTGACAAACGCATCATCCTGAAGATGGGCGAACGCCCGAAACCGGTCGATGACTACAAAATGAAGCAGGCTACCATGGAAAATGTCTCTGATTCGTATACAGTCTATGAAAATAAATACTTATCTTTTATGTGAAGCATTTCCCCGGGAAAATTGTACCATATTTGTGTAATTTATGGTTCTATAACCTATATCATATTAATATTCATTAAAAGTCTCACTAGAATTCCAAATTGGAAATTGAAAATCTGATAACCTGAAATGCTGCGATTTTTACAAAATAACTATTAGTATTTTTTGGATTTTTTTTTCCAAAAATGGCTATAGATTTCCTTAAAACTTGGAACTTGGCTAACTGCACAGATATATACCTACCACTTTTATTTGGAACGTTTTTAAAAAAAAAAAAAAATTATTTGATGTAGTTACTGTTCAATTTGTTATTTAAATTTCAAAAGTTGTATGGGGTTGGTTAAATGTTATTGGCGCTCTCTTCTGGACAACAATGTAATGATTCTATACCTGCCTGTGTAGGTACATACACTAGTCTTCTACCACCCCTTTATTTATATTAGGAAGAAAAATTGATTTAAAAAAAAAAAATACAGTCAAGTTTAAAGAAATTTGCCACTTTATTGTATGAATTATATTATCAGCCAATCAGAGAAAGCAGTTTGTGAATGATTCATACCCATATTTTTGTAAGTTGCAAAAATCTGCTTTTATAACACTTTTTAGGTTAAAGTATTAATTATACAGCTAATTTAATCAAAGTTTGTTTTTTTATAGCTTTGTTTATTAGACTCTGACTAAATATAAATTTTTTGGTTTGCCTTTTCAATTGTTAGGATCCAATCTAAGCATTTTTTCTTCTAATACAAATGTCATTAGAAAGTGCTAATTTTTCAATTTTTTGAACGGAATTCACTGAAACTGGCTTTCAATTAGTGCCGCATTTGATGAACATCGAAAAATTATCTTTAGACTATCCTAGTTTGGTTAAAGCCGACTTTTAAAGAAGTATATATCTTATTGTTGTGGTGGTTGGTTCCGCAGAGCTGGAAAGCATCAGAGACATTTTCCATGGTAGCCTGCTTCATTTTGTGGTCATCGACTGGTTTCGGGCGTTCGCCCATCTTCAGGATGCGTTTTTCAGACAGTGTGACAACACAGTCTTGCACAGAGCAAATTCAGTTTTACACACTGACCGGTGTTTTTAACTGTATTTATAACTTTTATTTACATTAAAATATACATATTTAAATACTGTAATTTAAAAGTTTTAAATACAGTTAAAAACACCAGTCAGTGTGTATAACTGAATTTGCTCTGTGCAAGTCTGTGTTGTCACACTGTCTGAAAAACGCATCCTGAAGATGGGCGAAGCCCGAAACCGGTCAATGACCACAAAATGAAGCAGGCTACCACGGAAAATGTCTCTGATATACATCTTATTCTTTGTATCGATTTAATTTAAAAAAAAAACATGACATGTGTTTGATGGAGAGAATTGGTTTTGTGTGATGAGTTTAAGAAGAAGACTTGGTTAATACTGGTCAACAGATATATTAATAAATAGACACAGACTGCCTGGACTTTACAATAGAAAAATGTTTGAGGTAGAGTGGATGAGAATGACACGTAGCGATTCGATGTACTGATGAACTGATTTCAACTGTTTTCAACTGTGTTGAACAGTCGCTATATTTATACAGCTTCTCCCACTCTCCCACTCCAGTCCGACAGAGTGGTTGAGCTGCTCTTGCTCTCTGTGGTTGCTGAGCTTCTCTTTTGCTGTTACATCATCCCCTCTACTGAAGAAATTTTTCATGTGTGAAAAATTTGGGCGCGCGGGTGAGTGTATGTGTGTAGCACATCTTGTTTGGCTACGAGTTGTTGCAGCTAGCCTGGGTTGTTTAAACTAAGTTAGTGATGAAGCTGTTGCGAGCTAGCCAGTGATGTTGAAAGCTAGCAACACACTATAATGGATGTGTTAGATGGAGAGAATTGGTTCTGTTTGATGGGTTAAGAAGAAGACTTGGTTAACACTGGTTAACTGTTATATTAATTAATAAATAGACACAGACTGCCTGGACTTTACAATGGATGAATGTTTGAGGTAGAGTGGTATGAGAATGACACGTAGCGATTCGATGTACTGAACTGATTTCAACTGTTTTCACCTGTGTTGAACTGTCGCTATATTTATACAGCTTCTCCCACTGTCCCACTCCAGTCCGAGAGAGTGGTTGAGCTTCTCTTGCTCTCTGTGGTTGCTGAGCTTCTCTTGCTGTTACACAAGCATAATACTCTCTAAGAGACACTATTTGAACAAATCTCCTTTTTCTTCCAACAATAACTCACGTAAAGTTAAGAAAAAAATGTCAATAAATAAATTATATGACATTACAGTAAAGCATATAAATATTGACACAATTCTGAACGCCATAACACTTTTAGATTATTTTAATTTAATCTTTAAATACAATTATGGATGCTTAGGTGTAAGGCGTTTTCTACTATAAACTTTCGAACTAAAGAACCTTATTATAATGATTTGATATTTTTTCTCTATGAAAGTATTTTTGGGCAATCAAGAAATAACTTAATAACTACATCAACAATGTTACTAATGTTGCATAAACTAGTTCTGGCTCGATTGTAAGGTATAATTTGCATAATGGCCACACCATAATTTACCTTCACAATTTAACTTTCAAAAAAATACTTAGTAACAATTCTAGAAAATATTATTTCAAATATAATTTTGTGAAGTCTTCCAAAATATTTTTAAATCTTAATTGTAGTAGCGTTTTCATTTTCTAAATGTAACAGATATTTTTTTTTAATTCTTTGTTTTTAGATGAATAAAAAGGAGAAGTAGGAAAAGAGATGGAAGTATGACGTCAAAAGAGAGAGAGAGAATGAATTTGAGAGGGGGGTATATATTATAGCGTCGGTGGTTGAGTTATATACAGTTGGGTAATAAATTATAATATCCATGCATTAATTAGGGACGCTGCGTTGGAACACCGCAGAATAATCTAAGTTTTCATTGTGAGCGTGCTTTTATATATATATATATAGACATGAGAATTTCTATGTTCAGTCTTTCATTTACAAATGATTTGTGTATTTCAGCTACTCCAATATATATGTATATTTTAAATATATATAAAACAAAATGAATCCTATGTTATTATTAGTTTCTGTTACTGCTGGTAGGAGAAAGTATAGCGATCGTGTCAAAATTTTCCATATCGAGTTTTTACCGAGTTATAAACGTTTTGAGGTCCTCAAAGTCCGGAAAAAGTGGTTTTAAGCATGTTGAATATAAGAATTATTTTTTAAACTAAAAACTAATTTACGTTAGTAAGCCCACATTAACTGCTCACTAATTTTAAGTCAAATTTCGTAAAAAAAAAAAAAAATCTGAACTTTATGAGTATCGATCTTTTTATCATTCTATATGATTTTTTTGTATAAATGTATGTTTATATTAATCGTGAACATTTCTTTTATTTCAATAAAAATAAATTATTATCTTTTAAGATACTTGTTTTTGCTCAGAAATAAGAATTATCCTGTGGCTTTTATTATTTCTCACAAAATATAAAAATCGTTACCTGATTAATCGGTATAAAATATATGTTTTACTATTGGAGTTTTTGCTAATACGCAATTATAAACAAACTGTTGATTAATTCATATCCAATAAAATTCAGATTAATAAATAAGATTCAGATCTCCGGTACAAGAGTATCGTCTACATATTTAGAGCAGGTTACTGTTTTGAAATTAAACTCTTTTTAAGCTTATTTATATTTGGTAATTAATTATGTATTTTTCAATAATAGGTATTTAATTTTTAGTGAAACAAAAGGATATTGTTAATTTTTTTTTTGCACCCATGGAGAAGAAAATGTGAGAATATGATTTTGTAAATTCATCATAAAATTTTTTTTTTTTAATTTATCCATACAAAAAAAAAGAATTTTTTTCTTTTTATATCAACGATTTCCAATAAATTCTAAAAATATAAAGATTTGATGCAAATATAAGTATCTGTTCATCTAAATTGTCCATCCAATGTTTATCTCATTTGACTTAGCTTGTAAGATAATATGTAGTTCTTCAACAATTATTATTTCGTTTCTTTATCAATAAATGAAATTCGAATCTTATTACTGAGAGGAAAATGTTCCCCTCTTGGAATAACCGTTTTTTATTTATGATAGATTTATTTTATTTCAAATATTTGCCCTGATCGTGTGATTTTTTTTTTTTTTTTTTTTTTGTATAGTTTGACTAGTTTAGTGCAATCTTAATATAAATAAAAAAAAATCTGGTGTGAAACACTCACACAACTTTCTCTTACTCCTGTTCTCAAAATTATAATTGACAAATGTTATACAATGTGTAGCAAATATAACGAAATTTGTCGAAAACTGAAAAAAACTGTTCAGCAGAAGCGCACTTCCGGCTTACAAATTTTCTTAAAACTTGGAATTTAGGCCATCTATTTATTTCTAATTAATTTTGTTTGGATGACAGAATTGTATAATCAACTATGATACCACTTTAAAGAAAGCTGTAACCCCAAACCCTTCCCTAAAAGTGCCCTTAAATGAATTTTCCTAGAGAAATGTTTCAAATAAAAGTTATAGCTGTTAGTATATGTAGTTGATATAGAAAGTTTGAAGAAAATCGTTGGAGCGATTTTTGAGAAAATTGCAAAAACGTAAAAAAAAACAACAAAAAAAAACGGTACTTCCGGTTGAGGAATTTTAACAAACGACCCACTTTCGGGGTCCCATGGTGATACCTAAACGGAATATCAAGTTTGAACTTTCTACGATTTTTCGTTTTTGCGCTATGCTGTTCAAATACAAACACACACACACCATTTGCTAAAAACCACTTTTTTGGACTCAGGGGACCTCAAAACGGATATTTCCGGTGAAAACTCAATATCGAAAATTTGACACGATTACAGTACTTCCTCTTACTAGGAGAGTAAGAGAAAGTAAAAATGATTTCTAAAAACAAAAAATAAAAAACTCTCGCGTGATATGATTTTTTTTTTACAAAATATAAATAATTAGTGGTTTTCAATCCTTGGTTTTTGAGGAAATTGGTGTGAGTGAGTGTGAGTGTGTCAGCATAATTGAAAATGATAAAATCGCAAAAAAGTTCAAACTTGATATTTACTTTGAGTACTAGCATGGAACCCGACAACATGGTTTTGATTAAATATCGGTCAACTGGACGTAACACTTTACTAAATGGGTTTTTTCAGTTTTTCTCGGAAAATAACTCCAACGATTTTCTTTAATCTTGGAATATTAACTACATATTTAAAAAGCTACAATTTTTACTTTAATTTTTTTTTTTGGGGGGTGCGGGTAAAATTCATTAAAGAGAGAGATTTTGGTGGAGAGAGGGTGTATGTTTTCTTTTAATTTTATTATTTCAGTTTATTTTATGATTCTATCATCTACATAAATAATAATATTAATTACAATAAAAATTTGATGCCAAAATTGCTTGAAGTTTGAAGGAAATCGGTTTACAGAAAATGCTACTTTACTAAGCAGTTTTTTTGCGTTAAAGAATTTTCCATAAAAATACCAACGAATTTCATTATACTTGTTATATTAATCATTGCAGAGATCTATCTATCACTTTTGTTTCAATTAATTTTCCGAATAACTTCATTTAAGGGGATTTTGAGAGGGAGAAGTAACGGTAATTCTTTCATCAAAAACGTAGATTTTATACAGTTAAGCTTCTTCCATTCATGTATCTTGAAGACAACTAAACATCTAATAAGAATTCAATATATAAGTAATGATGAAAGAGAGAAATGGTTTGGTTTGAATGAACAACTAGATTATGGCTGAACACTGTATAATGTAAAAGTGACAATGACTGCCTGGAATTTACACTAAAATGGTAGAATATAGTAGAGTGGTAGAAGGTAAATGACACGTTGTGACTGGCGAGTGAACTCTATTGTATATTACCTATCTCCCGTCGTTGTATTTATGCAGTTTCTCCCAGTCTAGTCTGAGAGAGTGGCTCCATCATTTTTGCCTCTCTCTCTCTCAGCTGTGGATCCTCTCTTTCGATCCTTTTACCAATATTAAAACAGAATTAGTCAATTATAACTGTGTAAATCGCAGCAAGAGGAAAGCGATGAGAATTAGAACGATCTGAATATTCTAGAACATAATACTCTTGACTAAAATAATCAAGGGTCCCAGAGTGATGTAGGCCTGGGCAAAGCACACAGGATGGAAGTTTTTATTAATTTATATTATTGCCACATTATTTCAGTATTCAAAAATAAATTTATAATTATGTAAAATTGATGAGTGATTATAAATTATAAGGAATTTTTATAATCCTCTAATTATAAAGATTTAAAAATATTTAGTTATTCAGTTTTATACAACGATTTAAAATTTAATGAATGTTAATTGGGATGTTGTAATTGCTCATATTGAAACCATAATATTATAGTATATATAATATAATTATTACCATCGGTTAAGATTTGTAGTTTATATGTATGTCTGATATGATTTGGATTGGGCAATAGACGACGTGTTTACAATTTGTGTATATACAGTAAACATGTGTGGAGTGTATATGTGTATCAGTTGTAGTATGGGATATATGACATTGGGTAGGTGGCTGGTTCGGAATGTTTGATCAGGTTTGGAAACCAGTATGTGTCATTATTATGCACCTGTGATAGAGAGTGTAACAATTATTAGATAGATGGACTATGCGAGATCTCACATATACACATACACACACACGCCGATATAATATATGAATGTATGTGTGTGTGTGTGTATGTACAATATAACTCGTCTAATAATCTAAATTAGTTATACTGGTTAATTTTAATTAATTTGAACCATTTACACAGCCAATAGTGTTTATTTCATTAGTTGAATTCCAACGTTTCGTGCACTTAACGTGCCATTATCAAGGAGTACATTTTTTACATTCTGAAAATAATTTTTATATATATACCTATTACATATATGTTAAATTAGGTTTACAACGTTTCTATTGAATTCCATCACACTAATTACCTTATAGATTATTGTATTGGTCGAGAGGCTTCGTCCATGATTAAAAATTATTTTTAAATTTTTTATTTTTATCCATATATCCTTATTTTATGCTAAAATTTTTTTTTTAAACTCAAAGAGTCTTGTCCAGTATTGAATATTTATTTAAATATGCTGTCGATTATGTAATTCGCCTCAGTATGTAGGAGCACCACGTGGTTGCTTTATGGAAAATTAGTTCTGTCTGTATTACTTATGATTAGGAAATTACCATGGCCTGTAGACAGGAGTAAAGTTAAATATTATTATTTTATATATTTGGTTAATTGTGTAATATGACTTTTAATTTTAAAGAGACAAACTTACTGAGAATAGTACTACACCCTGCTATGATCAGCTCTCGTGGTGGACTAACTGAAGAGAGCCGTGTTCTATAATTAGACGAATGTGTGTTCGTTCTACTGGTCAGTATTATATATCTTTTGAATATATTTAATTGTGGGATATTTTGCATGTTAATTTTATGTGTATAATTATTATTAAGCTTAAATATGTGATGTAATAATTATTATTGTAAAAATTTTTTTTAATATATATTTGCGAAGAATTAGATTTTATTTTGTGTCACCTGTAACATGTGAAGGTTATATGTTATTAGGTTAGCTGTTTTAAGTTATATTTATGAATTGTTTTATCAATTTAATTGCACCATCATACATTGATACTTGAGAACACTCTTTTCTGTCCTTTATTAATTTATCTAAATTGGTAGCGATATGTATCGCCTCCAGCATTTTCCTTTTATTTGTGTTCCTTTCCTTGTCAAGTATCAATGGATTGTTAAAATCAAAATTATGATTTGTTAGTCTATGATGTTTCATTAGTGATGTCTCAGTTTGAGACTTGCTGGAGAGAGATTTAATGTGTTGGTCTATTCTTGTGTTGAGAAAGTTTTTTGTGTGTCCCACATATTTTTTACCACATTCGCAATTTAGGCAGTACACAATTCCAGTTTGCTGTTTCACAGTTATTTTGTCTTTAAGCGGAGGTAAGAACGATTTTATTTTATTATTCATTGTGTTGGTATATTTGATTTCATTAATATTAAATTTCTGAAAGATTCTAGTGATTTTTTTAGTGATGTGTGGAATATATGTTAATGCAAAATAATTCTGGCTTAACCGTGTTTCAGCCGTGTTATTATCTAAGTGTACTGTCTCATTGTTAGAAATATGTTCAGATGTGTTTTTTTGTAGTACTGCTTGAGACCAGTTTTTTTGAACTAATTTATTCGGATATGCATTTTCTGTTAAAATTTTATTAACTTTCTCTTTTATTTCATTGTAGAATTGTGGATCAGTTAAGCTGACAGCTCTGTGTATCAAGTTTTTGGCTGAATTGAGTATTATATGTCTCGGATGGTCTGTCATATAATTCAGGTATGTATTAGCTGTAGTTATTTTTTTGAAAAATTTTTTAGTAATTTTTGTGCCGTTTGAAATTAATGTCATGTCTAAGAAGTTGATTTCATTATTGTTCTCAATCTCAAGTGTTACTTTTATTTTTGGGTGGATGTTATTAATTTTTTGGAATAGTATTTCATTATCTTTTTTGTTTAAAACAATTAGTAAGTCGTCTATGTATTTGTGTATTACCATTGGTACTATTTTTGTTTCAGTGATGCTTAAGTCTAGTATGTGGTTCATCACTATTCCAGCCAGACTGGTTGAAAGGCTTCCACCCATTGGTAATCCTGTTTTTTGCCTATATATAACGTTATTGTATGTAAAAAATGTATTTTCACAGATCAATTTTATACCTTCTAAAAATATAGATTTACTCTGAATTTTTGTGTGGTTTTTTAGTTTCTCCCAGTTCTTGTTTAGCAGTGTATATATTAAGTCTAGGGGTATACTCGGGTAGAGTGATACTACGTCATAACTGACTATGGTTTGTTCGTTAGTAATATTTATGTTTTTTATGTTATTCTTAGCTTCATATGCGTTTTTTATATCGTATTTGTTGTCTTGCGAGAGGATTTTTAAGGGATTTTTATAGAGTGTATATTCTAGTTTTTTGAATATGGAGCCAGTGCAATCCACAATCGGTCTGATGGGGTGTCCTTCTTTATGCATTTTTATTAGTGGATACATTCTTGGCAGAATTGGATTTTTTTC
The DNA here is from genome assembly GCA_011037195.1 of Triatoma infestans. Taxonomy (NCBI): domain Eukaryota; kingdom Metazoa; phylum Arthropoda; class Insecta; order Hemiptera; family Reduviidae; genus Triatoma; species Triatoma infestans. The sequence continues at coordinate 152,549 of JAAEAF010004354.1, forward strand.
TATCATAGAGCTGATCTCAGGTTTTTTATAATAATTATATTTGATAAGTTTTTTTGTGTATTTGTCTATATCTTTTTGTAATGCTTTTATAGGGTTAGTTCTAGTTTTTTTGTAAGTCTCTTTATCGTCTAAGATTAGATCCATTTTTATTTTAAGTTCGTCTTTATTAATAAAAATATATTTTTTTGTTTTGTCACTTTTTATTATGGTGATATTCTGATTAATTTTGAGAAAATTTTTTAAACATTTTGCATCTTGATTTATTGATGTATGAAATTTATCTAAGTTTAATTGTACTATTGTTTTATTGTTGTTTTTAGTGACCGCTATTTTGTTAGCTGTTATGTGTTTTTTTATATAATTTTGTATGGTTGCACTGGTTTCATTCCGTATGACATTTTTATGTGAATCGGATGTATATATATTTGTTAATATGTTCTCTATATCAGTTATTAGTTTGATTATGTTTCTACTTTTTATTTTATTGTTAAACGGTCTGATATTAAAATTATCTCCTAGACTAAGAAAAAAATCCAATTCTGCCAAGAATGTATCCACTAATAAAAATGCATAAAGAAGGACACCCCATCAGACCGATTGTGGATTGCACTGGCTCCATATTCAAAAAACTAGAATATACACTCTATAAAAATCCCTTAAAAATCCTCTCGCAAGACAACAAATACGATATAAAAAACGCATATGAAGCTAAGAATAACATAAAAAACATAAACATTACTAACGAACAAACCATAGTCAGTTATGACGTAGTATCACTCTACCCGAGTATACCCCTAGACTTAATATATACACTGCTAAATAAGAACTGGGAGAAACTAAAAAACCACACAAAAATTCAGAGTAAATCTATATTTTTAGAAGGTATAAAATTGATCTGTGAAAATACATTTTTTACATACAATAACGTTATATATAGGCAAAAAACAGGATTACCAATGGGTGGAAGCCTTTCAACCAGTCTGGCTGGAATAGTGATGAACCACATACTAGACTTAAGCATCACTGAAACAAAAATAGTACCAATAGTAATACACAAATACATAGACGACTTACTAATTGTTTTAAACAAAAAAGATAATGAAATACTATTCCAAAAAATTAATAACATCCACCCAAAAATAAAAGTAACACTTGAGATTGAGAACAATAATGAAATCAACTTCTTAGACATGACATTAATTTCAAACGGCACAAAAATTACTACAAAATTTTTCAAAAAAATAACTACAGCTAATACATACCTGAATTATATGACAGACCATCCGAGACACATAATACTCAATTCAGCCAAAAACTTGATACACAGAGCTGTCAGCTTAACGGATCCACAATTCTACAATGAAATAAAAGAGAAAGTTAATAAAATCTTAACAGAAAATGCATATCCGAATAAATTAGTTCAAAAAAACTGGTCTCAAGCAGTACTACAAAAAAACACATCTGAACATATTTCTAACAATGAGACAGTACACTTAGATAATAACACGGCTGAAACACGGTTAAGCCAGAATTATTTTGCATTAACATATATTCCACACATCACTAAAAAAATCACTAGAATCTTTCAGAAATTTAATATTAATGAAATTAAATATACCAACACAATGAATAATAAAATAAAATCGTTCTTACCTCCACTTAAAGACAAAATAACTGTCAAACAGCAAACTGGAATTGTGTACTGCCTAAATTGCGAATGTGGTAAAAAATATGTGGGACACACAAAAAACTTTCTCAACACAAGAATAGACCAACACATTAAATCTCTCTCCAGCAAGTCTCAAACTGAGACATCACTAATGAAACATCATAGACTAACAAATCATAATTTTGATTTTAACAATCCATTGATACTTGACAAGGAAAGGAACACAAATAAAAGGAAAATGCTGGAGGCGATACATATCGCTACCAATTTAGATAAATTAATAAATGACAGAAAAGAGTGTTCTCAAGTATCAATGTATGATGGTGCAATTAAATTGATAAAACAATTCATAAATATAACTTAAAACAGCTAACCTAATAACATATAACCTTCACATGTTACAGGTGACACAAAATAAAATTTAATTCTTCGCAAATATATATTTAAAAAAAATTTTTACAATAATAATTATTACATCACATATTTAAGCATAATAATAATTATACACATAAAATTAACAGCAAAATATCCCACAATCAAATATATTCAAAAGATATATAATACTGACCAGTATAACGAACACACATTCGTCTAATTATAGAACACGGCTCTCTTCAGTTAGTCCACCACGAGAGCTGATCGTAGCATGGTGTAGTACTACTCTCAGTAAGTTTGTCTCTTTAAAATTAAAAGTCATATTACACAATTAACCAAATATATAAAATAATAATATTTAACTTTACTCCTGTCTACAGGCCATGGTAATTTCCTAATCATAAGTAATACAGACAGAACTAATTTTCCATAAAGCAACCACGTGGTGCTCCTACATACTGAGGCGAATTACATAATCGACAGCATATTTAAATAAATATTCAATACTGGACAAGACTCTTTGAGTTTAAAAAAAAAATTTTAGCATAAAATAAGGATATATGGATAAAAATAAAAAATTTAAAAATAATTTTTAATCATGGACGAAGCCTCTCGACCAATACAATAATCTATAAGGTAATTAGTGTGATGGAATTCAATAGAAACGTTGTAAACCTAATTTAACATATATGTAATAGGTATATATATAAAAAAAATTATTTTCAGAATGTAAAAAATGTACTCCTTGATAATGGCACGTTAAGTGCACGAAACGTTGGAATTCAACTAATGAAATAAACACTATTGGCTGTGTAAATGGTTCAAATTAATTAAAATTAAAATTAACCAGTATAAGTAAA